>VWZE01000548.1:193801-210271 GCA_013396675.1 Eubucco bourcierii
GAGTGAGCTGTACTAGTGGGAGGTGTCCCTGCCTATGGCAGGGGGTTGGAACTAGATGATCCTTGAAGTCCCTTCCAACCTTACCGTTCTATGATTCTATGATTCATAATTAAGTGCTGTGATTACTAACTAGCTATGAGGTTTATATGGCATACAAATGCATACTTCAAAAAATCAAGTTTTACAAATTAGACACTATTTCCTTTAGTGGACGTTCACCCACATACAGCTATTGCAGAAGGCAGTGAAATCTGGCCTGCTTTGCACCTGCTGAACACCTGGTAAATGTAACTGTAACAGAGTAAATGTAGATAGGATTCAGACTCCACTTTTTCCCCCCCTGCTATTGTCTCCTTTTCCTCCTTTTTCTCACTTTCCTCATTTGCAAAATAGACATAACACTTCCCCATTTTATAGGTGTAAAATAAAGTGTAAAACGTGGGGTTTTTTTTAAACTGGCACTTAAATTACATCTTTTAAATAACTTTATGTAAAGTTGGTATCTGTGCAGCTCTAACCCACATTTTTATGTGTCTGTGTTTCTGTTTCACGTTCCGAGGGGTCCTTTCACTTTAATAAACGGGACCCTAGGATACACTGTCTACTCTGCAGTGTGAAGTGACTATAAATCAGACAGGACAATTAACAGTGGTACTGTTACACTGGTCTTCATTATGTTTCAAAATTATCATTCCACAGATGCAGAAAAAAATGTTCATTTCATAAATTTATATGCCAGGTATTGGCTTAAGATGTTAGAGCCACCAGAAATGTTCTTCAAATGAAACTGGGACTGCAGGAAATTAAGATTGAAACTTACAGAAAGATGTTCATGTCATGAACAAAACAGTATCACAGTATCACCGAGGTTGGAAGAGACCTCAAAGATCATCAGGTCCAACCCATCACCACAGACCTCAAGACTAGACCATGGCACCAAGTGCCACATCCAAACCTGTCTTGAACACCTCCAGGGACGGTGACTCCACCACCTCCCTGGGCAGCCCATTCCAGCAGTCAATGACTCTCTCAGTCAAGAACTTTCTCCTCACCTCCAGCCTAAACTTCCCCTGGCACAGCTTGAGACTGTGTCCTCTTGTTCTGCTGCTGATTGCCTGAGAGAAGAAAGCAACCTCCTCCTGGCTACAACCACCCTTCAGGTAGTTGTAGACAGCAAGAAGGTCTCCCCTGAGCCTCCTCTTCTCCAGGCTAAACAATCCCAGCTCCCTCAGCCTCTCTTCACAGGGCTGTGCTCGAGGCCCCTCCCCAGCCTTGTTGCCCTTCTCTGGACACGCTCAAGCACCTCAATGTCCTTCTTAAATTGAGGGGCCCAGAACTGGACACAGGACTCAAGGTGTGGCCTAAGCAGTGCAGAGTCCAGGGGGAGAATGACCTCCCTGCTCCTGCTGGCCACACTATTGCTGATGCAGGCCAGGATGCCATTGGCCTTCTTGGCCACCTGGGCACACTGCTGGCTCATGTTCAGGTGGGTGTCAATCAGCACCCCCAGATCCCTTTCTGTTTGGCTGCTCTCCAGCCACTCCCACCCCAGCCTGTAGCTCTGCATGGGGTTGTTGTGGCCAAAGTGCAGCACCTGGCACTTGGATTTGTTGAGCTCCATCCCCTTGGACTCTGCCCATCTGTGCAGGCGGTCGAGGTCCTGCTGCAGAGCCCTTCTGCCCTCCAACCCAGCAACATCAGCCCCCAGCTTGGTGTCATCTGCAAATTTGCTAGTGATTGACTCTATGCTCTTGGCCAGATCATAACTGAAGATGTTAAAGAGGATGGGGCCCAGCACTGATCCCTGGGGCACACTGCTAGTGCCCGGCCTCCAGCTGGATGTGGCACCATTCACCACCACTCTCTGGGCTCGCCCCTCCACACAGTTTTGACAGTGTCAAAGGCCCTGCTGAAGTCCAGGCAGACCACATCCACAGGCCTCCCCACATCCACCAGGTGGGTCACCTGATCATAGAAGGAGATCAGGTTGGAGAGGCAGGGTCTGCCCTTCCTAATCCCATGTTGGTTGGACCTGAAGGCAACACTCCTAGTAGACACTGTTTTGTGCAAATTTCTGTACTGGTACTTAATACTAGTGACATTTCTCAAGACAGCTCAGTACTGTTTTATATTTGAAGACATTCTTGCAAAATGCCCCAAGAACTCAATCAAAAAGAAATAAATTCAAGAAAATGCAGGCCTGATGCTAATCCAAATGAAAAGTTGAGTTACCATTACTTTTACCATTAAAACCAGTACCAAAACACTACTAGCACATAGCATTTCCTGAAAAGAAGGCTAAAACCCCAAATTCTTCTAAGGTAAAGCATCTCTTACTATTATCTAACTTAAAAGAAAAAGTTTGAAAAAACAGCTAGTTCTTACTTTGTAGCACAGAAATCCACATAATGAATGTAGTATCAAAAACCAGCCAGGTGCATATTCTGTATGAGAGGTGTGACTGTCCTCTCTTGCTCTGATGTAAGACACCCAAAATTGAATGCAAGAAGAAACAACACAGGATAATCTTGTCATCACCTAGCTGCAGCTTTCTTGGTTATGTCTGGGTCCAAGTTTAATTGCAGCATTAAACCATGTGGGTCACGTCAGGTAGGTTAGTTTTGTAGCATAGCATGATGTTAAAACTTCCTGCTTTCTTTTGGATGAAAGGAAAACATACAAATTTGCAACAGAATAAATCAATTTAGCAACAAAGTAGATTATTTTCTATTACTATCTGTGACAAACAAGATTAAAAAAGGGTTGCTAGTTTGGTTTGATTATAAATTTAATAACTTTATTCCAGTTTAAATCCAGTGCCTCACCACCCTCACTTCTCCTTCTGACATCCAGTCTAAATCTTCCCTCTGCCAGTTTTAACCCATTGCCCCTTGTCCTGGCATTGTAAGACCTTGTCAATAGTCCCTCCCCAGCCTTCCTGTAGGGCCCCTTCAGATACTGAAATGCTACTCTAAGGTCTCCTCTGAGCCTTCTCTTCTCCAGGCTGGAGAGCCCCAACTCTCTCAGCCTGTCCTCATAGGAGAGCTGCTCCAGTCCTCTCATCATCTTTGCGGTCCTCCTCTGGACCCACTCCAACACTTCCATGTCCTTCCTGTACTGAGGGCTCCAGAACTGCACACAGTACTCCAGGTGGGGTCTGACAAAAGCAGAGTAAAGGGGCAGAATCCCCTCCCTTGCCCTGCTGGCCACGCTGCTCTTGATGCAGCCTAGGACTCGGTTGCTGTCTGGGCTGCATGTGCACACTGCAGGCTCATGTTGAGCTTTTCATCAACCCAGACTCCAAGGTCCTTTTCCTCAGGGCTGCTCCCAGCCATTCACCACCCAGCCTGTATTTGTGCTTGGGATTGTGCCTACCCAGGTGCAGGACCTTACACTTGGCCTTGTATTTCATGAGATTGGCCTGGGCCCACCTCTCCAGCCTGTCCAGATCCCTCTGGATGGATCCCTGCCCTCTAGCAAGTCGACTGTGCCACACAGCTTGGTGTCATCTGCAAACTTGCTGAGGGTGCACAGATTCCTCTGTCCATGGCACTGACAAAGATGTTAAACAGCACTGCTGCCAGCACTGAGCCCTGAGGGACACCACTTGTCACTGGTCTCCAGGTGGACATTGTGCCCTTGATCACCACTCTCTGTGTGCCACCATCCAGCCAATTCCTTATCCAGCAGTGCTCCACCCATCAAGTCCATGTTTTTCCAATTTGGTGACCAAATCACTGCCCTTATTTAAAAGGCACAAAATGCAATCAAGGATATCACAATTCAAAAAATGAACTGTTTTCAGGGCATAGATAAGAAAGCTGTGATCCCTGATTCTGCTGACAAAAAAGGCAAAATGCAAAAACTGTGAAATGTTATAAATTGGTAGAAACCCCTTCCATAGTGTCAGAGAGGAGGCCATTCAATAAAAAAGAAAAGAAAGAATGCAGTTGTTTATCCATTTTTCATAAGGTTATGTTGAAAAAACTGATTTAAGATTAGGTTTTATATTCCAAAGATAAAAAAAAAAAACCAAAAAACCCAACACATTATTTTTTAATACTATAGCCTGTGTGGTTTTTTACACAGTCATGCTTCAACAAGCCATGAAATTCAGAGTATAAACTTCCAGTAAATGCAGCAGAAAAAACAATCTCTCACCTTTCTGCCAGAGATCTTTCACAAAAGCTTGTTGCATTCCTGGTTCAAATGTAATACACTTTATGTACATAATGTAACTTCACCCAAATGACTTCATAATCAATGCTATGACTTCACATTTCAGTGCTTGCAACACATGCAAATATTCAATAAAACAATGTTTAAAACATTTTTCAAACTTGTCTTGGAAATGTAAGTGTTAACCAACGATTTTTTGAACACTTAGCTTGACACAAGACAGTTGAAATTCTGGAGGGTATACAAAAACTAGCCAAAATTTACAGATAATCAGTTATGAGAATTCATATTTAGAAATAAAATCTTCAATAGTGGGACAGGTTGTCTCCAGGAGAACTGGTCTCTTGAACTGGCAGATGGAGTCAGGGACTGGTATAGTAACCCCTGTAATCCAGGAGGAAGCAGTAAGGGACCTGTTGAGCCACTTGGATCCTCACAAGTCCATGAGACCAGATGGGATCCATCCTAGGGTGCTGAGAGAGCTGGCAGATGAGCTGTCCAAGCTGCTCTCCATCATTTATCAACAGTCCTGGATCACTGCAGAGGTCTCTGAGGAGTGGAAGCTGACAGTGTGATGTCCATCCACAAGAAAGGCCAGAAGGAGGAACCAGCAAATTACAGACCTGTCAGCCTGACCTCAGTGCCAGGCAAGGTTATGGAACAGGTCATCTGGAGTGCCATCACAGAGCACCTATAGGACAGCAAAGGGATCAGGCCCAGCCAGCTTGGGTTTAGGAAGGGCAGGTCCTGCCTGACCAACCTGATCTCCTTTTATGATCAGGTTACCCTCCTGGTGAATGCAGGGCAGGCTGTGGATGTAGTCTGCCTGGACTTCAGCAAACCCTTTGACACAGTCTGCCACAACAAGCTCCTGGCAAAGCTGCCAGCTCGTGGCTTGGACAGATTCATTCTGATATGGGTCGAGAACTGGCTAGAGAGCCAGGCTCAGAGAGTGGTAATGGTGCCAATGGCATCCTGGTCTGGATCAGGAACAGTGTGGCCAGTAGGACAAGGGGGGTTACTCTTTCCCTGTACTCTGCACTGGTCAGGCCACACCTCGAGTAGTGTGTCCAGTTTTGGGCCCCTCAGTTCAAAAGAGATGTTGAGGTACTGGAACATGTCCAGAGAAGGGCAATCAAGCTGGTGAGGGCACTGGAGCACAGCCCTGTGAGGAGAAACTGAGGATTCTAGGGGTGTGTAGCCTGGAGAAAAGGAGGCTCAGAGGTGACCTCCTTGCTGTCTACAGCTACCTGAAAGGAGGTTGTAGTCAGGTGGGGTTGGTCTCTTCTCCCAGGTAACCAGCAACAGATTGAAGGGACACAGTCTCAAGTTGTGCCAGGGGAGGAATAGGTTGGATATTAGGAGGAAGTTCTTGACAGAGAGAGTGACTGGCATTGCAGTGGGTTGAGGTGGTGGAGTTGCTGTCCCTAGAGATATTCAAGAAAAGACTGGATGGGGCACTTAGTGCCATGGTCTAATTGATTGGATAGGGCTGGGTGATAGGTTGGACTGGATGATCATGGAGGTCTCTTCCAACCTGGTTGATTCTTTTTTATTCTATTAATAGAATCTAAAACTCAACACACACAGAGGTAAGGTCTGGTCAGTGATCAACACATTCTTTCTAGGATGAAATCTAGTGTGATTTTTGACATTTACAGCAATATCTTAGATCTTTGTGTATCTTATAAAGTCTTCAATGCAGAAACGTAGAAAATTTAACTGTTCTAGAAAGATCAGATATTTCTTTTGTCTTTTACTTCACTTGTTGTTCTTGTTCATTCAAGGAGGCCAGTACATAATTTAAATCACATTGACCAAAGGTAAGAACTACTGAAATATCAACTCTGAGCCAGCTGCCTGAGCTGTAGTTGTTCACATAACACCACATTTACTTCTAAAAGCGGTGCAGCATCAGCTTTAGGTCTACTTAGATAGCAACAGAAAAATACTGTGACATTCTCCAAAAAAGCAATGAAGGTCTGAAACTAACCAAAACTATTCCATGTGCAGTGTAATCTTTTATTTATCAAAATAAAGAGAAATTTCATAGAATCATAGAATGATAAGGTTGGAAGGGACCTCAAGGATCAGCTAGTTCCAACCCTCTGCCATAGGCAGGGACACCTCCCACTAGTACAGCTAACTCAAGGCCTCATCCAACGTGGCCTTGAACACCTCCAGGGAGGGAGCATCCACAACCTCCCTGGGCAACCTGTGCCAGTGCCTCACCACCCTCACTGCAAAGAACTTCCTCCTAACATCCAGTCTAAATCTCCCCTCTGCCAGTTCAAACCCATTGCCCCTTGTCCTGTCATTGCAAGACCTTGCCAATAATGCCTCCCCAGCCTTCCTGTAGGCCCCCTTCAGATACTGGAAGGCTACTATCAGGTCTCCTCTGAGCCTTCTCTTCTCCAGGCTGCAGAGCCCCAACTCTCTCAGCCTGTCCTCATAGGAGAGCTGCTGCAGCCCTCTGATCATCCTCGTGGTCCTCCTCTGGACCCACTCCAACACTTCTGTGTCCTTCCTGTGCTGAGGGCTCCAGAAATTTCATTAATAAGCTAGGTTTTCCAAAGAGTACTGCTGATTAGAGGTACTGGAGAGAAAAGTGAGGGCTGTAGCCATAATTCCTTTTTTCCTGTCTGTTAAAAATAAACAACCCCTCTGACAGGGCTACTGTATCATTATTTTCTGCATGTGCAAAAGTTTGCTTCAGAAAAGACAGCTGAAGGTTCTGGATAGAAAAAGGCAACTCAAGAAGCATGAGTAGGGGGAAAAAACCAAAAATAAAAATCGATTACTATAGTAAATGCTTTGATGTGAGATTCTCCTCAAAAGAGTTCTTCCTGAGTATTTCACTCTTTTCACACTTTGATATCGATTACCAAAATGACCCATACACTGATTCCTGGTGAATTACCACTATTCTATGCAGAACAGCACAGAGTTGCACATTGTCACATGGCACTGCCAGACACCAGTCAGTCTTTGAAGAACACAGCTGTAAGAAGAGTAATGCATGTAGAACTTCCTGCAAAATAAATAAATATTGCATAGAAAAAGACAGCCCTGAATTAAAAAAGACATTTAAAGTTTGGGTATTCTTTGTGACAGGGAAAGCCTCCACACTGAGGCCATTATCTACCAGAAAAGCTCCATTTGTGTACAATTATTTCTGATAAATGGTATTAAGCTTCATTAAAGAGGTAGTGGGGATGTAAGAGAAGATGGAGAGAACTCAACCTGTAGATAAATCTCTCCACCGTAATTCACTTAATATTACCCTAGCAAGAAGTCATAACAATTTTTTTTTATAGGTAATATTTTCAAATGCTCTGCAGGCTGTGCTGCCTAATATCCATCACCTTCAGTGCATGCTCAGAAGCTTGCAGCTCTTTGGGATGAAGGACACTATTTAATTCCCTATGCTCCTTCCCAACCCTTTAATCATCTCCCTACTTACGCCCAAGTTGTTCTCACCCACAACAAAAACACACTGTTGTAACACAATTTAACTCCTAATTGAATGCATTTTCAGAAAACCCAACCTAGTAAGTACTGGAGAAGCACCAAATAGTAGATCCTGACTAATAAGCCAGGAAAGTTGCTGAAGCCCTCTGCCTCGTGAAAGCTGAAATGTTTTGCTGAAGCATAACATTTTGCCAAGTCTCTAAGAAGGTTGTTCTAAGGCCTTGTTTTTACAGAAGATTACAGGATTCCCACAAAGTTCTGGACAGAAGGAAGAAATGATGGGTGGTTGGCAGGCAAATGTGTATGCAAAGGAGAGACAGGAGTTACATGGCAAGTTTACTTTTTACTGCAAGAACTGGTATCAGCACATTCACATTTGAATCCTGATGTATTTATGACAACATTCTCACATACATATACAAAACAATAACTCAATGAAATTTTATTTTAGTTAGTGCAATAAACTACCACAACCCCACACAGTCCCAAAACAACACTTTGCATTTTATCCACAGTCAACACTTTGCATTTTATCCACAGTCAATTTGCTTAGGAAAAAATTTTTTTTTTATATATATATATATATATATATAAAAAGTCTACCTACCTGTAAAGGGGATAAATACTTCAGCACCTCAGCAAAACCATCCTATGTAAATGGTTAACACAACTGAAAATAAGTGTAGCACATCAAGGATTTTTCAGTCCTAGTGTTTTGTGAACAATATTATTTCCAGCAGTTGTCTTAGTGCAGAAGAACCAGAACAGCTCTTGGAGACTTCCAACTAACAAATAAATACATTTTTCTTGCAATGTTAACAACTATTTACTGGCCACAACAAAGTAAAACTCAGTTGAAGAGGGATTCATAAAGCACTTTCTAAAAATGAAATTACTAGCTACACATTTGGGTTTAAGTTGGAGAACGCAGATTTTAAAACTCAAATGTATTAGATACAGGATAAACTTCTAAGAGAGCTTTAGATTAATTTATAACAAATTTATCTCTTTATCTCATTGTGTTTGCCAATTTTTAACCTCTTAGCTTAACTCCAGGGAGAGTTTTTGCCTGACAGAGTTCAGTAAAGAAGATGGGTCATGAAAGAAGAGAGGGATTATCCAATGAAACTGAAGTTTTATGCAAGTAACGTAGGAGTAGTCTAGACAAACATGCATTAGACTAAGTACTACATGCAATAACCAAAAAGCTCAAGGTTTTTAAGTCAAACTTCACAAGATATTGGTACTTTTCCTTGAATAGTTTATCAATAATGTGAGAAGGAGTGTCTCCAAACGACAGTGCTTCAAAATCACAACTGAATTGTATACCGCACTTTAATCAGCTGTAAAGTTGGTTAGAAACTCCTGCGACCCCTCTTGATTAGTTCTTTGGTTAAAGCCATCAATGTTTATTTTGTGAATAACTTCTAACCCTTCCCTTTGCTGCAAAAGACAGATCATTTACTTCAGGGAAATATAAACCTAAGAACAAAGATAAATGTTTATCCCTTCTCTGCTGTCAACTTAAGAGTCGTGCACTTACATTCCTCTTTGCTCGGTGAAGTCACATTCAATTCTGTCAAAAGTTGCTGGTTGGAGTTAGTGGCCTGTGTGGTTAGAGAGGTATTGCTGTGGTCGCTATTCGTTTCTCCAGAGAACAAATCTGACTGGTTGTTGCTTGTGCTGGGAGTAGAGTCATCATCTGGCTGCTTCTTCTGGAAATCTGTCAAAATCAAGATTTCATGTCATTCCACTTGTTCCATCTAATCATCCAATTCTATTTAAAAAAAGAAAATCCAACAGTATTATAAAAACAACTCCAAAAACTATCATCATTCTGATCACTTGTGTGTGTCATAGAAAACAGAGGAGGCTTCAAGCTTTGACTTCACACTTAAAATATCTGCTAAGTTATTTGTTGCTGAAGAACAAGAAACACTTTCAGAACTATACAAAGTTCCTGTTGCTCCAGCTACTCAAGAGCATTTATTTAAAACAAACAGTTCACACAAAGTATGTATGAAAGCACAAAGGAACAAACATCTGATGAAGGAAGAATGAAGGCGTATAATCATAGAATGGTAAGCTTGGAAGGGACCTCAAGGATCATCTAGTTCCAACTCCCTGTCATAGGCAGGGGCACCTCCCACTAGTACAGTTCACTCAAGGCCTCCTCCAACCTGGCCTTGAACATCTCCGGGGAGGGAGCAGCCACAACCTCCCTGGGCAACCTGCCCCAATGTCTCACCCTCACTGCAAAGAACATCCTCCTAACATCCAGTCTAAATCTCCCCTCTGCCAGTTTAAACCCATTGCCCCTTGTCCTGGCATTGCAAGACCTTGTCAATAGTCCCTCCCCAGCCTTCCTGTAGGCCCCCTTCAGATACTGGAAGGCTACTATCAGGTCTCCTCAAAGCCTTCTCTTCTCCAGGTTGCAGAGCCCAAACTCTCTCAGTCTGTCCTCATAGTAGAGCTGCTCCAGCCCTCTGATCATCCTTGTGGCCCTTCCCTGGACACCTTCCAGCACAATGACTGCAGTGGTGTGATACAAATTATAGAGATGCTGAGCTTTTGTCTGAAATAGCAGGGATGATTGCTAATCCTGACCTGCCAGCTGAAGGATTTTAAATCATAGTATCAATGAGAGCTCTGTAAGAGCTTCACTTAGTCCTGTCTGTCCTGTGTTAGCATGGAGGTGGAGTCATTTGACTNATAATACAAGTATAAGGAACTGCTGCACTTCTCTGAAAACAGCATTTATCACTGCTGCTATATAAAATCCCACCAGTATCAGTTTTGGTGAAGCTGGCATAGACAGCTGTGGATCCAGGCTAGCATGAGGCAGCTGCTGAGAGACTGCTTTTGCATTACTTGTTTGACTGAGGTTTGAGATGTGTGTGGGAGCTTGCGCTACCTTCTTCCCTCTTCAGTTACACAGTCATTAGTATTAAAAGTTTCTCATTGATCTGTTATGGTCTCACTTCTGAGTTTTCTTTTTTTCTTTTTTCCCTTTTTGTTTAGCAAGTCGCACTAAGTCCCCAAATTGCTCCCACAGTCCAAATTCCGTGATTTGACAGACAATATCCTGAGACTTCGCTACCCTCCAAAACAGACTCAGGTTTGACGGGAAATACACTTTTCCTTTAAAAGTGCAAATTCTCTCTTGAGGGTTTTCTCCCAAACCCACAGTCTTCATACCTGATTGATTACAGCATTAGTCTCAGTTCCTACCAGCTACACTACTGGATTTCAGTCCAACACACATCTGCCACAGGATACCTCTGGGGAACACACTCCCAGCCCAATGGATTTTGGTTTGCTTAACATTCAGTTATTCTCACAATGCAAAGGAACCTCTTCTTTTTACAGAAATGGTTGCACATGAATTGCATTGCTTCTTGGTATTCTTCAATGCTTTAAACTACATACAAAGGCAAAATTCATTATGCAAACACATATATAAATTGGTATTTGGTTGCTCATTATGATGTTGTGATAGAGAGGAAAAGAGAACAGTCCATAAATATTCAAGGATTACAAATTTTTAGGAACATTGGTTGCCAACATGACTCACTGGGACTGGGAAGCCCTACAGTCAAGTAGTCCCTAAACACTGATTTAGGATTTAAGTCATTTGCCAGAGAAAAGAAACTGTAATTTCTGCTGTGGAAGTGTCAGCCAGAAGTCCAGCCTGGAAAAGAACAAGCTCAGACAGGCAAGATGAGCTCTTCCCTGAAAAAACAGTTCAACGCTTTTTGTCACAGATCAGTTACAGGACCTAAGATGATATCCCACTCAGTCCTCACAAGTTATTAACAAAGTTCCACCTAAGTTGGGTTCTAAACTGCAGTGTCTGCAAAATCAAGAGAGTTTCAAGTACTTGTGCACTAGCCACAAACAGACAGCTGCAGCAATTAGAACTGGAAGCACCACCCCAGAAGATCAAACACAACTCTTCGTGCATCTGAGGCCATTGTCCTGACAAAAGGAGATCTCACAGCTAGAGATGTTTTGGGAAGCACTGGTCTATAAATAAAAGTATAGAGGATAAATTAAAATCTGACATGTTGTCTGAAAATATAAGATGGCTACAAAGACTCTAAATTTTACGCCAGATTCTACCCAAGGTAGATCACAGAAGTAAAGCTGTATTGTGTGCATTTATCAGAAGTCAGAGAATCTCCATCTTTAATAAGAAGGGCAAAAATAATAGTATGGGTGTGCTGGTCTAAGACTAATTATTTTAGGCTAGATATTTTAATGAGAGAAATTATATTATTGGCTATGTAAAGAAAATAAGGTGATGTCTATATTGCCCATTTGCTCTGCTGGGACATAAAAACATGGACACAAAGAAAGATAAGATAGTCTCTGCCTGGCTACTGTTGTACTAACTCTTCTGCCTGACTCTGTACATTTTCCAACTAATCATTTTGCTTCTAATACCCCTTGCTGACCTTTCCAGCTCACCCTGCATGTAGGTGGAGGGTGATTGGGAGCCCCTCCTGGGCACTCTGACTGCTGGGAGTGGGTTAGGTTTTTCTCCATGACTTTTAACTTGTATATTACTGTATATAGTTGTAAATATCTGTAATATATTGTATACATATGCTTGGAAATTGTGTTAAGCTATAAATATAAAGCTTCATTCCTTAGCTTCCAGCTGGTTGAGTTAGCCTGGTTAATCTAGTGGGGGGTGAAACTCCAAAACCATGACAACAGGTTACGTTCAACATGAGCAATCCATACGATGCATTAAGAAAGTGTAGAAATACAGAACAGAAATAGATACTATGAAATACAATAAAATTCAGCAAATAAAAAATTCTCAGTGGTTTTTTTTTTTGTTTTATTTTTGATTGTGGGGTGGGTTTTTTTGTGTTGTTGGTTTTTTTTTCCAAATAGCTGCACTAGCTCATTGCCATCCATAAAGTGGTCTAAATAATAAATGTCCTGACAGTTCTAAAGATGACACAGAAGTAGTAGCGCTACATTGTGGCTCCCAAAGCTACAAGTTTAAGAGGACACTGACCATTGTGGTTTGTTCTTTGTTTGCTTTGGGTTTTTTCCTCCTGAAAAGCTACTCACTTTGCAACCCATTGATAAACTCTCCAGCTTCAAAAAGCATAAAAGGCTATCAAAAATGGTCATTCAGTGACAGCATGTCCAAACAAGCATACTAGTGAAACAGCTCAGAATTGCCACACAGAACTAAAATCCACCGTGGCAGTTAAATTCTCTTTGCCATCCTGAATCCAGAACCTCATGTTCAGAACTAGCTTTTACTTGGACTGCAAATCAATCAACTTTCAAAAAGAGTCTTCGCTCATCCAGTTCTGTGGAACCTAAGAATGTCTCCCACTCCTGCTGTTTTTGACCCCTTTTTCACTGAAGACAGAGTACTTGAGGGAAGTGTTGAGACAGCTGATCTCAGGCGCCCAAGACATACTAGCTGTAACTGAAGCTGTAAAACTTATTTACATTAAAGCAAGTTATTAACAATAAAACGGTGTCAACAACCACAAAGGACCTATTCAGTGACACAGTTCACATAATTAATTTGGCCTAAGTTACCAACAGATTTCTGAAATACTGCTTTATAGTTTGTAGCCTAGTACTCATCTGGTACAAACACATCTATAACAACATACCAGGTGAGCTGTATTATATTTCTTGTATGTATTAGTGAGCATTTGACTTCTGTTTAACAGCACTCTCATTAATATATGTAACTTGCAGATCACCTTGATCTCCTCTCCAAAGTACAATAAAAGCTGGCAGCAACTGCATCAAAGCAGTGTTTGAGCAAAGCCCATTTAAGCCTTAACTGCTTAACAAACAGAACAAAAATACACATGCAATGCAGGTGAGACCCCGGCAAGTTTAGAAAGAGAGGTTTTATTCTGATTAAAATCAGAATGTAGTTTGGTTGACAGAACAATGGCCTCTCCTCACAGTCTTCAATGAGGTTAAAACAGGGCAAGGGTTAGCAAGATACCATTTGCAGATTTTACTAAGAGATGCATGCAAAACACATTAATTTCCTTTTTTCCTTAGTTTTACTGATATGTTAGCAAAATCTGTGCCAAACTGCACAATGACTAACCAAAAATCCATCAAATCTTATGTTCCCTTTCCTAATAGCTTTCCTTTGTAACTTTTTACAGCAACTTCAACTGGTAAAGGGTTTAGTGGAAAAATACTCTCTCCATTTGTCAGATAATAAGTTGAGTTTTTTGCTTTGTTTCAAAGTTGTCTCCTTTTCCCTATCATCCTCAGGTTTTATTTTTTGTGGCTCTGGTAGCTGGCTTCTTTTTTTAAGTGCAACATAGCCTGGTGTTAGTTACAAAGTGGAACCAACACCAAAATAAGATGTGAAAATTAGCTGTTTGCTCCACGGGAGAATAACACAAGGAAAAGGTCTATCAATAAAGTGCATGAAATACACCACATAAATCAGTACTGCATGTGAAAGAAACTGCAAGTTGTAAGCAGCAACACTGCCTGTCTTCTAACACCAAATTTGTTTTGTTCTAAATACTGCACCTTGACTATCTGAGGTAGTGCTCTCATGTGCTGGATGTTAATAGTAAGAATGTTATTTCAGTGTGATGGTTTGGGAGTTCCCCACCCCCCACACTCTGTAAAATGACCCAGACTAGAACTCAGCCGGCTGGAAGTTAAGGACTGAAGCTCTATTTACAGCTTAGCACAACATACAAGCAGAAATATACACCATATACAGGAATAGTTACAGAAATAGACAAGTTAAAGGGAATACAGAAACACAACTCCCCTCCCAGAAATCAGAGACCCCAGGAGGGGCTCCCAACCACCCTTCCACCTTCTCCCCACCCCTGTACCTTACCCCAAGGTTTGCCTTACGTGCAAGGTAACTTAGGAGGATCGACCAGGAGGGTTGTAAGAAAAGTGGTTAGTGAAGATTAATCAGCAGCTAGACTGCCTGAGGTGCTGTGCCCCCAGAAACTCTGACTGTGTTATCTACGTTTTGAGTTCTTTTCTTAAACATCTCAGCAAGCCTATGAGTGAAGTAGACATCACCACTGCTTCCTTTTCTTAGCCTGTAATATAATTTTCTCTATTAAAATATTCCAATTAGCCTCAAACCAGCACATTTGGATTTGTTACTCAGGATTTCTTCGTAAACAAAACAATGAGCATGTGCCTATACAGGTATTATAAAAACATGTCATAGTCTCTATACATAATTAATTAAAATGGTTTAAAATAAAGGCAAGAAGCCCGATTTGCTTCCAGACTTCAGAAGACAAATTGTTTTGCGAGAAAATATTAAGTCCATTTGTATTCATAAAAGTACATCAAAGTCAGTGTCTGATTCTAACCCACAAAAGCAGAGGCCGCACACAAAATCACATCTTCTGAGCAGAACTAAAACTGCCTCACGCATTTGTCCAGTTACTGTTATGAGGTCAGGGTGAGGAACCAGCAAGACACTGTCTTCCCCATATGATCTTTTCACCCACTGCCTCAAGATCAAAATGACGAATATTTAGAATATTTGAACTCTTCAATCACCTAAAATGCTCCTAAATCTGTGACACAAAACAAAACAAAACAAAAAACAAACCAACAAACAAAAAAAATCAGACTGTCCCAATTGCAGTATTTAGTTTAGTTTAGTCATTGATAGCCAGGAAAATACCTAAGGAAATAGTGAGTCCTCAACTTTTGATTAAGTGTAAGAGGTCTGTAACTAAGCAAGGAACAACACTCCAGTTTCTGGAATGTAACTTCTGGGATTACAACTAGTTAAAACTTCAGGGGAAGGCAAAACCAAACAATACCAGAAAGGTGAAAATAAACAACACTAGTCCACTTTATTCTGAAAAAGATAGGCATGTCAAACTATTACATGGAATGACTTAATACTATATCAGAGTTTGTTCTCATTTGCATTCATGCAATAGTATAAGAAATAATACAATTAATGAAACTCTCCAAGCGAGGAGCATTCCTTTTGGCTTATTTTAAGGGTCAAAGTTAAAACTCCTTCCTATTCTCTGGGCTATAACAGATGTTTTCATTAATATGGGTTCATTCATTAAGGATGTTGCAAGAAGCATCAGAATAACCAGCATGTTAAGAGGAAAAAATTATAGAATTTTTTTTTTTTTAAAGTAATTATTTTGGTTGACAGGCAACATTGCACCATTCCTTTACTTTTCAGTTTAATGGCTCCCATAACATTTTACTAGTCACACTGCCAAGTTAGAGGCTGTTCCTTACACTGCATTATATGTGCAGTCCACACATTTTTTTATTAACAGACCATCTTGTTCTTTTACAGAACATAAGAGTGTCACATCAAATGTCTACTAGCCCATGAGTATCTCAGTGTAAATAATACACTTTTACGTTGCTCTAGTCTCATCAGAATATAGTTTCATGCTTAAAAGAAAATACATTACACATTGACTGTTACAGTGAAATGTTTATTTTAAGTAATCGTATCATTTTGGTTTAGTTCTTCACACAGAAATAGGACTGACCTGGAAATGGTACTTCACATGACCATGGAATAGTACTGCAAATCTGAAGAATTTGTTAAGAACTCTTCACTGGACTTCTCTAGTTTACAGCTTACTGTGTTGGTTTGAGGCTAATTAGAATATTGTAATAGAGAAAATTACACTATAGGTTGTGAAAGGAAAACATGGTGATGTCTACTTCACTCATAGGCTTGCTGGAGAATTGTTTGGGAGCACTAACCAAAACAATTGATAAGTGAGTCTCTCTCTGTCGCTTGCTGGAGCAGGAGCTGCTGGTGGGATCTAGCAG
>VWZE01000548.1:216863-236477 GCA_013396675.1 Eubucco bourcierii
TTCAAGGCCAGGTTGGAGGAGGCCTTAAGTGACCTGTACTAGGTGGGAGGTGTCCCTGCCTATGGCAGGGGGTTGGAACTAGATGATCCTTGAGGACCCTTCCAACCTTACCATTCTATGATTCTATGAGAAAAAAAATAATCCTTTTGCTTCTCATAGCCGCAATTAGTGATTTGATATTATCTGACTTCTTGTGTTACTATTTGCAAGATAATGGAGATAAGAAAATTAGCCTTTCACAGGTGCTGTTTGGAGAGGTTTGGTTTGTAAATGGTTGTGATTGAATATAATAGATCTGGAATCCCTTTAACAGGAGTCCTTACCAACAAAGCATAAATCTCTACATCAAAGGAGTCATGTGCTGACCTTGAACAGTACATTAATTAAATTTTGGTAATGTTGGAATCCTGTACATGAAAACAGATTCTGTGGCCAGTCCTCCATGTTCAAAGTTAGGCTTTTTCCTTCAGATTTTAACAGTATCACGGTCATGGAGTTGGGACTCCTACTCATGGAAAGGCTCCAATGTTTTTTGTTTTCATCTAGAGCCTTAAGAGAAGATTTAGAAGGGCTTGTAGATTCTTCTACTAATGACATAATAAAAGAAAGTGAAAATTATTTTGAGGGTTCAATCTTGGAGGCAGAGGAGAAAAACTGTTTTCTTATGCTCTGAAAGAACAAGAAAAAAACATCCTGATATGCTTACTAAACAGAAAGGAAAACAAGGGTAAAACATTTTAAGCTCACAGATTTTGTTACACTTTCTGAAGTTCAGTGGCCATGAAAAGCTAAGAACCAAAACAGGTTTTCAAGTAGTATCTGAAAACATTCTTTCAAGCATTTTTTGCTATGCCTATACAGAGCTAGAAAGAACTATTATATAGCACCTTCAGGGGCTCACATTCTAAAGATCAATAGATTGAACCCATCTCTGAAAAACTTAAGAGATTAAAAGTCTCAGAAATTATCTGGTTTGTGCCTTAATAAACTACAAGATAAATAGTTAATAACAATCTTCCTCCTCTGTCTAATTGTATTTCAAGTACAAGTAATCACAAGCATTAC
This sequence comes from Eubucco bourcierii, assembly GCA_013396675.1. Classification (NCBI taxonomy): domain Eukaryota; kingdom Metazoa; phylum Chordata; class Aves; order Piciformes; family Ramphastidae; genus Eubucco; species Eubucco bourcierii. The sequence continues at coordinate 217,929 of VWZE01000548.1, forward strand.
TTCTGAACCTAACTGGAGACCAGCATATAAAATTCAGATCAAACAGCTAAATATGAATAAACTAAAGGATGAAGAATTCTTTAGAAAGTGCCAAATGATTGCTGGAAGCTATTGGCTGTTTCATGCATACTGTTCTGATTACCTCCTTGAAGCACAAACATCCACAGAGCCTATCCTCGCAGCCCAGCAAAAATGGCAAAGTGGAACTGATCTCAGCAACTAAAGGGAAGGGTAGCAGAAAAATCTGAATAACTGACAGACTCAAAATAAACTGGGTCAAGCAGCCCAACTCTACCCCACATACTCAAAGAGCTAATGTGGTAAAAACTCTGTAATTCAGTTAGGTTCAAAAAAGGGTGGCGCAGTCTTGAGAGGCACCTACCCACACCAAACTGTCAGTTCAGGGTATTGAGACAGCAGATTAAACTATGGCATATCTACCAGCAGAGGGAGGTGTTCCATTATACTGCATTTTCCAAAAAGTTCCATTCCTGCAATTTGATTTAAATTCTATTTAATCATCATAGTAAAGAATAAGATTCCTTCTTTCTATACACTTTAAAGAGTCCCTTGTAACGCATAGCCTTAGTAGCCTTCCAGTATCTGAAGGGGGCCTACAGGAAGGTTGGGGAGGGATTATTTACAGTAAGGTCTTGCAATAACAGGACAAGGGGCAATGGGTTTAAACTGGCAGAGGGGAGATTTAGACTGGATGTTAGGAGGAAGTTCTTTATAGTGAGGGTGGTGAGGCACTGGAACAGGTTGCCCAGGGAGGTTGTGGCTGCTCCCTCCCTGGAGGTGTTCAAGGTCAGGTTGGAGGAGGCCTTGAGTGAGCTGTACTAGTGGGAGGTGTCCCTGTCTATGGCAGGGGGTTGGAACTAGATGATCCTTGAGGTCCCTTCCAACCTTACCATTCTATGATTCTATGATATCCATTTTAGACTAATTACTGCTATTTAGAAGAAGAAACTCAGTAACTAACGCATTTTTTCCATCTCAAACAATCAACAAACCCTTTATCCTTTCTTTCCAAGCCATAACACAATCACAATAGATAAGCTCATCTTCTGTATCACCAGAGACCATTACAGAATTTCTCCAAAACCAAAACTACTATTGCTTTTTTAAGTGCATAGAAATAAAGAAGTGAAGTAGTATCACCTTGCCATCAGCATAACATCAGACTTGCAAAATATATAAATAGAAGGAGAGAGAAGTACAGAAGCATGACTTTGGTAAATTCTGTTGTATAAACCTGTGAGAACAGTCAATAGTACAGTTCCCCTAAAGAACTGTGTTTAAGTGACAGTGAACAGAAGCAGGACAACTCTGAAAAAAGATTCAGAGTGCCAACATAAAGAGAAAAAACAACCGCGATATAAAGTGTCTAAATCAATCACTTGAAATCCATGCCTCTGGTGACTACAGCAGGCAAGACAGCTGCCCATGAAAAATTAAAGAAAAAAAACTTCCCATAACCCAGCCATCTTTGCTTCACAATCATTCCAACCCCATTGTGTTTGAAAAATGGGAGTCACATACTTCCTATGCTACAGAGTTGAACAGTTAATACCTCTGAGACTTGAAACAGTGGGAAACAGATTTGGGGGTGGGGGGGAAACAACAACAAAATAACAAAACCAACAAANACAAAAAACAACAAACAAACCTAACATTAGGTTTTCCTGCTTGTATCACTGCAAATATAGGGTACATCAACTCCAGCCTTCAGGAGAAGCAGCCTGCCACCCACTGCACTGGCTATTTTTAATTGAAGCCTTAAAGTTCTTCAATATGTGAACTTTAGCTTGTAGCTTGTATCAAGATACTCTCCAATGCTAAATGTGATCTTGCTGGAGAAGCAGAAATATATCTAATAAAATACAAAGAGGGAGAAAATGTTTTGCCTATTAAATGGGTTTTGCTTGGAAACAGCAACAGTAAATCTAACGGATAATACTGTGGTTGACTTTTCACTGTTCTTCCTCATTTAAATGCTGTTAGGTAACATTTTAATGTTGCTTAATTATCTATATATTAAAATATCTCTGAGCCAAACAACTTCAGAAATTGTTCTTCTAAAGGATGGATTGTATTTTCATAATCATATAGTAGGACCATAGTGACAGATGATACCAAATGTGTTTTTGTGCCTACATATAAACTAAACTTCGACAAAATAATTATTTAGTGCAGATCAAATTAAAAGGTGGTTTGTTTTGGTTTTTTTTTAATATGGAAAACAAACACTAAAAAGATTACTTCTGTTCATAGCATGGTCTTGGATTATGTCTAGAATCACTACTTACACACACATACACACATGAGTGGCCATATATACTCTGCAAGTCAACTTCAAGGAATATTTCACTATTTCTTACTTGTTCAATACTCCTGTAAACATCTGTATGTTAAGATTCTTGGCAAATAATAGTGGTAGCTTGGCAGAAAATAGGAAAAAAATGAAAGTATTTCAGATGATCATATTGACATATAGCCTAATGTCTGAGGGTTTTCCCCTAAAACTAAATTCCAAGTTGGTGCATGTTTTTCTCCAAGATTTTAACTACGAATTCTTTGTAGACTTGCATGTTAACTGCATTGATATTGCACAGGAATAGAATGCAATTAAGATTGAAAATGTCACTATTAAATCTTGTTTCATAAAGGAAGTCTCCTGCACATGATTTCACAAAGCTCCAGGCGCGTTCCTGGTTATGCCCTAGCTTCTTCCTGCCAAATTCTGCAATGACTAAGAACACATTAGCATTACAAACACTACGATATGAACCCCATGTATTCAATTCCACCAATGTATTCCCTTGCTAATTAATTTGTGACCTCTGAAACACACTCTGGAACTTTTATCTACAATCTCTTCCAGTTCCCATTTCAGAACATAATTCAATCTTGCCTGCAACACTGGTCTGGCTTCCTGCTTTCTCCTTCAATTCCAAGTTCCCCAGGCTATATTAGAGCATGTCAGCTGCATCTGGGATAAATAGCGTGATTACACAGAAGCTCAGCTTTCAGTTACAAGATTTTAGTATTTCATATTTAATTTTAGGAATAACACTCATTTTTATATTTTGCAGACATTGACACTAACAGCTGTGTTAATTCTGCTTTGCCTAGGCCTGTTCTGAGTGAAATTCTGCTTTATTAAATTACCACCAAACTGAGTTCTGTTTGTGATGCTGCTTGAAATAGTAGATTTAAATTTGCACATTTAAAAGATTGTTTTAAAAACAAAGGAAAAAGAACCAATGCCCTAAAAGAGACCATGGTGGCAGAGGGGATATGAAATCCAAGCTTCTGTAGTATGTTCAGCCAGATTATTTCAAGTTGCTTTATATGAAACTGTACACCATTTAGAGTGAGAAATGCCCCTTACACATCTGTAGGCAAAGTTTCTGTTTATTCTTGATTCATCTTCTCAGTACTTGCAAATACAATTTCAGTACTGTTAGGTAGATTTTCATGACCATTTTGTAAGGGTATCAAACTGCCTTTAGTGATAGGGAAAAGATGAGTATGAAGAAAATTAAGACACTTGTCCAGTTTAGTGCTGGAAATGCATTACAGAGTGAGGAAGCCTACATTCATTTCAAATACACGAATGTGGGGTTCTGATGAGTAGTTTTAGAAGTTTTCTGAACAGTTTGCACTGTTTTGTTGCAGGCTGGTATCCTTGGACACTATTGGTGGTATGGTGTTGGGTAGTCACAGCTTTAGCTGTCTATACATTTTTCAATTTTATGAATTGCATCAAGAGCAGTGTGGCCAGCAGGAGAAGGGAGGTGATTCTGCCCCTCTACTCTACTCTTGTCAGACCCCATCTGGGGTACTGTGTGCAGTTCTGGAGCCCTCAGCACAGGACGGACATGGAAGTGTTGGAGTGGGTCCAGAGGAGGGTCACAAAGATGATCAGAGGGCTGGAGCAGTTCTGCTATGAGGACAGACTGAGAGAGTTGGGGCTCTGCAGCCTGGAGAAGAGAAGGCTTCGAGGGGACCTGATAGTAGCCTTCCAGTATCTGAAGGGGGCCTACAGGAAGGCTGGGGAAGGATTATTTACAAGGTCCTGCAATGACAGGACAAGGGGCAATGGGTTTAAACTGGCAGAGGGGAGATTTAGACTGGATGTTAGGAGGAAGTTCTTTACAGTGAGGGTGGTGAGGCACTGGAACAGGTTGCCCAGGGAGGTTGTGGCTGCTCCCTCCCTGGAGGGGTTTAAGGTCAGGTTGGATGAGGCCTTGAGTGAGCTGTACTAGTGGGAGGTGTCCCTGTCCACGGCAGGGGGTTGGAACTAGATGATCCTTGAGGTCCCTTCCAACCTTACCATTCTATGATTCTATGAATTATTTTAGGAACTGCTCACTTGTGCACTGGAAACAGTTTGAAGAGACCAAGTAACACTGCAAAGAGAACAGAGCTGACGAAAGCAGAACAGAAAGCAAAGAGCGTATATAGCTAGGAGTATACTCGATGCCATAAATCAATCTGAACATTCTGGCATTAGCCATTTTGCTTAACCATGTTGGTCCTTCTAGACACACAAAACCTGCTCTTAAAAATTTAGTTCTGCAAAAGAGCTCACTCAGTCCTTCAATAAAAGAAACAGTGCTCACAACATATATATAAACACTGCACAATAGGTTGCTAGTTTGCAAACAGCAAAGTGACTAGCATAAACTCAAATAATGTCATGACTGACATCAACAGTTCTTCAGTCCCTGATTTTGCTCTTTCTCCAGAGGACCTTGAAGTAATTTATCACAAGGTATAGAAAAATTACCACTTTCTTATTCTAGAGCTTCTTTCTCTTATTTTCACTCATTAAATCTGAAAGCTCTTTCCTTTTTCACACTTGCTCCACCAAAACCAACCAAACAAAAAAAAGTAGGTTTAGAAACATGAAACCTATTCTCTGGTCAATTTAAAGATCATTTAAACAGTCTGTGTTACCCTATAAAACTCACTTTACAAGAAAAATGTACAATATTGATTTCCAATGCCAAGAGAAACAACTGCAACAGCCTGAAAATTTGCAGCAGTCCTGCATGTTGAGGACACTGCACTAATCTTAAGATTTCAGACTAGTTTTCACATCATAATTAAGCAGCAACAAAGTAATGACTTTTTAAAACAGCATTACAGTCGCTGTTAGCAACAAGCTTATATGTCATATCCATTGCCAAGATAGATTCTCAAACTTTCTGTTAAATTGAAGCTAAAACCTGAGCAGACATTGGTCAGCAGATAGTGATAGTTGTACATAGGATGGCTTTGAGCTGGAAGGTACTTTCAAAGGTTACCTAGTACCAATCCCTCCACAGTGAGCAGGGACATCCTTCACGCTATAAGGCTGCTCAGACTTTGTTGAAACTGATCTTGAATATCTCCTCCAAGGATCAGGCTCCACCTACCCTCCTTGGGAAACCTGTGCCAGTATTCCACAACCCTCATGGTAAAGAACTTGTTCCTAACATCCAGTCTAAATCTACTCTTCTTTAATTAAAGACTTTTGCCACTGGTCCTATCACTACAGGCCTCTGTAAACCTTCTCTCTACAGCCTTCTTGTAGGCCCGCTTCATGTGCTCGAAGGCTGCTATTAGGTCTCCCCACAGCCTTCTCTTCTCCAGGTTGAACAACTCCAGCTACCTTCGCCTGTCCTTGTAGGAGATGTGTTCCACCCTGCTGATCATCTATGTGGCCCTCCTTTGGACCCGATCCATCAAGTCCAGGTCTTTCCTATGTTGAGGACTCCAGAGCTGGATGCAGTACTCCAGGTGTAGTCTCACCAGAGCAAAGTGGCAGAATAAAAAGTTAGCCTTCCAGTATCTGAAGGGGGCCTACAGGAAGGCTGGGGAGAGATTATTTACAAGGTCTTGCAATGACAGGACAAGGGGCAATGGGTTTAAACTGGCAGAGGGGAGATTTAGACTGGATGTTAGGAGGAAGTTCTTTCCAGTGAGGGTGGTGAGGCACTGGAACAGGTTGCCCAGGGAGGTTGTGGATGCTCCCTCCCTGGAGGTGTTCAAGGCCAGGTTGGAGGAGGCCTTGAGTGAACTGTACTAGTGTGAGGTGTCCCTGCCTATGGTAGGGGGTTGGAACTAGATGATCCTTGAGGTCCCTTCCAACCTTACCATTCTATGATTCTATGAATCACCTCTCTCAAGCTGCTGGTTACACTTCTTTTGATGCAGCCTAGGAAGCAATTGGCTGTCTGGGTTGCAAGCCCATAAATGATGTGTCACCAGCTTCTAGAATCAAGACTCATGTTTATCATTTTCTGCATTACCTGTCTAGCAGACTTCTTTCAGTGCTATAAAAGGTATTTTATCTTAGTGATAAATGTCTTCTTTTTATCACCTATTTTTAGGGAGTCAGTATTAGATCCTATATTGATGAGCACTTCCTGCAATTTTTTTTCCTTCTTTTTGATGATATGCCCTAGCAAATGGTATCTTAAAGATACTCTACAAAGAGGAAGTTAAGACTGCTGTTTGGTCAGATTTGTATTGTCTTATCACTTGAACAAAATTCTACTTACTTTCTCTTCAGTCATTCTCTTCTGCTATCAAGCTCACAGGGAAAAAAAAAAAAGGCTAGAAGCAAGTAAGAATGACTTTATCCTTAACATGCTGTGTTAGCAAAATATGCCAACTCTAAACAAATGAAAAGCAGTCCCAATGCCCCAAAATCCTGTCAAGAGCAGAACATTCTGACAGTATCACGTTTAGGAAGAGCTGGAGATTGAGTAAAGGTACAGAGCTATAACTCTGCTATTGCAAACTCATTTTCATAGAGTATTTAAGGAAATAAATCTTATCCTGATTCTCAGCATCCCATTCTGATGCTGAGAAAGTAGCATTTCTTTTATCTTCATAATCAATGACAGCAGACTGAAAGGCTTCCATCAAATGCCATGTGGTGAAGAACAGAAAGATGTAACTTTCCACCTGGATGATTTTGATTAGTACTAAAACATCTTCAAAAACACCTGCTTTTAAAAACAGAAGTTGGAAGCACAGGTCTCTACATTAATACCAAATTACTAATTGAAGTTCAACTGATCCAAAGCTGCCAAACTACAAATACTTTATAGATTTTTGTCTAAACTGACAAAGTTATAAGCCATTTTCACATAGCAATTTTTCACAAGAGAAGAAGTGTCTGAAGCAGTCTATCTCACAAGCCTATAGCACTGATGCCTAGACATTCCTCAGGACATACATTTGCTCATTTTTCCAGGACTCTGATGCAGCAATTCTGGAAGTGGGAATTCTGGACATTTTTAAACAGGTTACATGGAAGTGTTGGAGAGGGTCCAGAGGACGGCCATAAGGATGCTCAGAGGGCTGGAGCAGCTCTCCTATGAGGACAGGTTGAGGGAGTTGGGGCTCTTCAGCCTGGAGAAGAGAAGGCTTCGAGGGGACCTGATAGTAGCCTTCCAGTATCTGAAGGGGGCCTACAGGAAGGCTGGGGAAGGATTATTTACAAGGTCCTGCAACGAGAGGACAAGGGGCAATGGGTTTAAACTGGCAGACAGGAGATTTAGACTGGATGTTAAGAGGAAGTTCTTTGCAGTGAGGGTGGTGAGGCACTGGCACAGGTTGCCCAGGGAGGTCGTGGCTGCTCCCTCCCTGGAGGTGTTCAAGGCCAGATTGGAGGAGGCCTTGAGTTAGCTGTACTAGTGGGAGGTGTCCCTGCCTATGGCAGGGGGTTGGAACTAGGTGATCCTTGAGATCCCTTCCAACCTTACCATTTTATGATTATTACATAATTTAATTATTCATCTATTAGGAATCTGTAGATGCAAATAAAAAAAAAAAAACCACAAACCAAAGCAGATACATGATAGTAACATCAAATATTTTTCCCAGCTAAAACTTTAAGTATAACCTAAATGTTACATTTACTTAAAATTCCATTCAACAACTAAATATAATAAGAGAGAAGAGAGTAAACAGAGAGCAATTGACTACACCAAGAGAAAAAAGATGTTCCTTAGGTGTTGTGCATCTGAAAGGAATTTTATCACAAAATAAAAATCAGAATGGGCATCAGAACGAGACACTGCAATAACAACATGCAGTTTACATCTTGCTTTTATTTTAAGAATAATAATTTGTCATCTTTAAGAAAGCACTAAATATTCCTAGGTTAATTAAGATCAAAAATTATTAGAGAAGTAGACATAAACCAATTACTCCCTAAACTAGTCAGAAAACACAATTAGTTTGTTCACTTTGCAGAAAAATATATCAATAAATTTATCTTAAATGATGTTTATGCATTTCTGCTTCTCCTAAAAATGATCTGGGAAGTAAAAGTTTAGTGTGGAAAACAAACAGGTCAATTCTCATCTCTGTTGCAGACTTTGAGCAGGTTGGGACACACATTTCCTTGTCTAAACTCTATCACACACCTCCTTTTCAAATGCAAATAGTGCATGAGAGCAGAACTATTTAATTCACCCATTTAATCCTCTTAATATTTTAAATATGCCAGAATTTGGTCACAACGAAGAAAGCTTTTCTCTTGTGGCACAGTATTACTTTACTTACCGTATTTCAGTATCTATTTTGCTTGTTCATTCATCCTAATTAGGGCTTCACTAAGTAAGAAGGTAACAATTACTGGGTTGTCTAGCTAGTATAGCATTGCTTCTTCTAATCAACATGTTGTGAAAATATGAGTAAAAAAAAAAAAAAAGATTAAAAAATCCCTGAAAATAAAATATCAAGATATCCTAACCCAAAACCACGACAGGCAGTTATTATCAGAGAATGTGATGCACAGCATATTGTCAAACCATATTCCTAGTAACACACAAGCAAGAATTACAAGAGATGCTGCCTTGCCCTTTTAAAAATCCAACTGCATGCTCAAACTCAAAATCTGAGTTTTCTTACAAAAATATGAAGCAATAAAGAAGTTATTGGAAGGACAAGGGGCAACTGGTTTAAACTGGTAGAGGGAAGATTTAGACTGGATGTCAGGAGGAAGTTCTTTACAGTGAGGGTGGTGAGGCACTGGCACAGGTTGCCCAGGGAGGTTGTGGTTGCTCCCTCCCTGGAGGTGTTCAAGGTCAGGTTGGACGAGGCCTTGAGGAACCTGTACTAGTGGGAAGTGTCTGTGCCTATGGCAGGGGGTTGGAACTAGATAATCCTTGAAGTCCCTTCCAACCTTACCATTCTATGATTCTAAGTGCAAGAGTGGTGACTTACATTTGGTTTCAGAAAATTCTATTACTTGAATTATGAAATTCTATTACTTGACTTATTTTTGCTTACTTCTTATTTTTCCTGATTAAAACCCTTTCTCCTCCAGTTCCCATACTTGTTATATACCCTTCACTGAGAAGAGTTGCCTTTTGCACAAATATGAATGTTTTACACCTATGAAAGCAGGCAGCTGTAAAGAATGGCTTTTCTTCAAAGCTTTATTTTGATTTTCTGTGGCTCCACTCAATATTGCACAAATTGAGTCAGCTGCAGAATTCCATGGAGACTTTAATCTTTTATATGTTCATTGATATTTCATATGCTTAATTATATGTTGTTGGTTTTTTTTCAAAAAAGCTTTCAAAGTGTCTCTGTATACATACATACAAAAAAAAAAAGCAGCAGGTTTCAGGGCATATTGTGCAGCAAAGAACTCTGTAATAATCCTAAGCCTTTGAGGAACAAGATGCCTCCAACATTAATTACTTCCAACCCCCACCCCCCTTTATTTTATCAGACTCAAAGAATGAAGTAACTTCTTCATTGCTGTTCATTGTTTCATGACTTATATTGTTCATCTGCAGATTATTTTTTTTTAATTTGTGAGTAACTTAACTATCCAGAACATCATCTGACATTTACATTTAACACAGCCATAACATGTTCACAGCACTCAGTGAATCATGGTCTGATGAAAAAAAAGAGGAAAGGGGAAGAAAGGCAATTTGGGAACCACTCAAGTATTGTGATTATACTGATAAAATCTTCAGAACTGACAAGTTACTGAACACGTCTGACATTTGGAGTCAATACTTCACTCTAAGATCTGACTATTTTGAAGTTGCTATCAGTAAATACACCAATCTGTGTCAGACATCAGTTAAACATTCGTCAGATTTCAGTCACAGGCACATAAAGACAAGTTTAAGTGGAATCAGTATTGCATTAGTTCGTTTCAGCTATGGAACAAGTCCTTGTAGTTGTGAAGTATTTTGCTTCCCAGGGCCAGAGTCTCAAAGATCTTTGATGAAGATATCTGTAATCTGATGGTTTGCCATCTCTAATCCCTTAGCCCCTTTTGCTTAAAGCTTCCAGAGGTCAAAATTTTCCTCAAGTCCCAGTGGCATTCTGATCACATGATGTAATCTGCACGCAGCTGAATATACATCAACCTTCAGTTTACACAGCCAGGAGTATGGGCTAGGGATATGGGAAAATATTACAACTACTTTTTCCTGCTTGTTGAGACAGTATACAGCTTAGTGCAAGGAACATTTTATTAATAAGATCATATTGAGATCATATTGAGACAGTATTGAATGACACCGATTCCTCATAATACACATTTTACAAAGGAGATCATAGAATCCTAGAATGGTAAGGTTGGAAGGGACCTCAAGGATCATCTAGTTCCAACCCCCTGCCATAGGCAGGGACACCTCCCACTAAGTACAGCTCACTCAAGGCCTCCTCCAACCTGGCCTTGAACACCTTCAGGGAGGGAGCAGCCACAAGCTCCCTGGGCAACCTGTTCCAGTGCCTCACCACCCTAAGATATAAGCAGGTAATTAAATAGTGTTATTCAGGGTAGTTAAAGACATTTGTAAGAAATTCCAAACTAAACTCTCACCTTTGAATTCTTTTCCTACTTGCATTTCTTTCTTCTCTTACAGTGGTTTTAGCATCACTTTTTACAGACTTATGTGTCTAGGTAAGACCCTAATCAATGAGTGCATATATCCATATAGTTACCTATCAATATCTACATTATTAAACCAAAGAGATCCTAAACTACTACAGACCCAGCAGTCTTAGTAAACCTACCATCTTTAATGCAAAGAAATTTAAAAGTCTCTTTTGAAAACGAGACTTTTCTATCTATCTTGTTTGCACTTAAGAGAGCTTGGCTTTCAGCTCCAAGAGACAGCACCAATGAGTAAGTCACTATGGCTATCTACTAGCTAGAAGGGCTTTTCCTGTCTATGTGGAAAACAATCTTGGTTTTGATTATATGTATGTTTTCTGTGAATACACTGAAATACAGTCGTGGATGTATACAGACATAAGAGCGTTGTGGGATTAAACTGACCTTTATTCATACAGCTTCCAAAACTGTTGGGATCACATACAAAATGCCTATCTTTAAAGGCATTCCACTGAGGACTGCACTGGCTGACAGATCTCTGAAATAACAGAATACTTTTTTTATAAAAATGAGATAGTCAAAATGAAACAGGTAAACCACTCGCCAAGATCTGCAATGAACTCCCTCAGAAACAATGAAATGCTATCAGCTCACTTTGTCCTACGATATATGCAAAATATGTTTTTTATCCCTTCTATCATGCCACACATATGCCCCCTTTTGCCTGCCCATACCCATCCCTTCATGCATGACATGGTTTGGGTTGGAAAGCACCTTAAACATTATCTGGTTCAAATTCTCCTGCCATGGGCAGGAACACCTCCTACCAAAGCAGGTTACTCAAGGCTCCCTTTAACCTGGCTTTGTGTGTTAAGCACTCTTCCTTCTTTGATCTTTCTTTTGATCAAATCCACACCAACTCAAATTGCTTGATATTATCAATCCAGTTTTGAAATTACTTGAGTAATTAGTACAAAGCCAGATATGAACATTTGTCAGAAAAAAACAATTTCAAGTAACCTTGATCTGGTTACTAATGAAATATAAATTAATAATGTACATTATATACAATCATAGAATTGTTTTTATTGGAAAAGAGCTCTAGAATCATCAGGTCCAGCTGTTGATCCAATACCACCATGCCTACCAAATCATGTCCTGAAGTACCATGTCTATACTTTTCACATCACAGAACTGTTGAGGTTGGAAGAGACCTTTGAGTTCAAGTGCAAATGCTCATCTTCAGCTTGCAATCCCACTACTACTGCTAACCCACTACCACAAACCATGTCACTCAGCACCACATCCATGCATCTTTTGAACACATCCAACGATGGGGATTCAAGCACCTCCCTGGAAAGCCTGTTCCAATGCCTCATCAGGAAACATCTTTTTTCTAATACTCAACCTAAACCTCCTCTGATGCAACTTGAGGTCATTTCCTTGCATTCTACCACTTGATAAAAGGGAGATCAGACTCACACCCACATCATCTAGCTGTGGTTTGTCTAAAGCAGTTTACTATTATGTCAATAACTGACTGGATACACATTTCTTATTTCAAGCCCTGCATCTTTCTTGACACCCATAAAAGCAAGCTGAGGGATGCATGAACTAGTAGTTGACCTTTCTTGATACCCATTCAACCCATGCACTGATGCATGGCCACACTCCAAAAGGAACTAAGCTGTGGCCATCATGGTGACAGTGCATCAGTTTCCAAAGCCCTCAAAAAATAAGAGGACAGGGTTAGAGTGAGAAAAATATCACAGTATCACCAGGGTTGGAAGAGACCTCAAAGATCGTCAGGTCCAACCCGTCACCACAGACCTCAAGACTAGACCATGGCACCAAGTGCCACGTCCAAACCCACCTTTAACACCTCCAGGGACACTGACTCCACCACCTCCCTGGGCAGCCCATTCCAGTAGCCAATGACTCTCTCAGTCAAGAACTTTCTCCTCACCTCCAGCCTAAACTTCCCCTGGCACAGCTTGAGACTGTGTCCTCTTGTTCTGGTGCTGGTTGCCTGAGAGAAGAAGGTAACCTCCCCCTGGCTACAACCACCCTTCAGGTAGTTGTAGACAGCAATAAGGTCCCCCCCTTATTGATCACTGATCATATTGTGTAGGCACCATCTTAGGCAAGGAGTGTGCTACACCTTGCAGCTCTGCAGTGGGTGCAACTTCTCGTTCCAGCCTGAAGTCTTCCCCAAAACCTTTCAAACAAAAGCCACTTACATTGCCTGCATAAGATTGTACTCCAGACAACTGAGTTACCAGAAAGACAACAGCATCATTTTCCAACGTTGTTGGAAAATACTCAAAATACACAGCAACACGTGGAAAAAATGCCTGTATAAAATGTCACACAAATGTGCCTTAGGTCTGATCTACTGACAACTAACACTGGACAAGACAGAACAGTAAGCACCACTTCTGGCATGTAACCACAGCCAGGAGAGGAGGAAAAGGAGGAGACAGCGGGGCACAGCATCTTCCCTGACTCTCTCCAAAAGAGTAGGTTGACCATCCCACTTGTTCATGTTCTCACCAAATTGGTCATGCAGGATTATCCAAGTTTTTTAAACATAACACATCAGAGAATGGTCTAGGCTGGAAGAGACCTCCAAAAGTCATTTAATCCAACCCCCCTGACCCTGTAGTCAGCAGGGAAATCCTCAGCTAGATCAGGTCTCCCAGAACCCAATCATGATGAGCAACCTGTCCCAGTGTTCCACCACCCTCATAGTAAAGGGCCTGTTCCTAACATCCAATCTAAATCTGTTCTTCTCTCGTCTGAGGCCATTGCCCCTCGTCCTGTCAGTGCGGGTCTTTGTAAACAGGCTTTCCCCATCTTTCACACAGGCCTCCTTTAGGTACTCAAAGGCCACTATTGGGTCCCCCCTACTAGATCTTTAGATTCAACTTCAGACCTCCAGCCAACACACTTACGTTTTCCCATCTTTTGCATTAGCCTTCTATGCATGCTTGCCAGCAGATTTCCAAAGTACTATTTTCATAAAAGCCCAGATACACAAAATTACTGTTTCATTACTTAAATTACTGATTACTGCTTTTACTGCTTCAAGTAACACAAAGAAATTGTCACACACTCCCCTCAAAAATACTCTTTGTCTTCAGAACTAGAATCAGAATTTCCTATTCTGCAAAAACATAACAATATATTATTGTTACTGCAGGAGCAGGGAGGTCATTCTCCCCCTGCACTCTGCACTGCTTAGGCCACACCTTGAGTCCTGTGTCCAGTTCTGGGCCCCTCAATTTAAGAAGGACATTGAGGTGCTTGAGCGTGTCCAGAGAAGGGCAACGAGGTTGGGGAGAGGCCTTGAGCACAGCCCTATGGAGAGAGGCTGAGGGAGCTGGGATTGTTTAGCCTGGAGAAGAGGAGGCTCAGGGGAGACCTTCTTGCTGTCTACAACTACCTGAAGGGTGGTTGTAGCCAGGGGGAGGTTACCTTCTTCTCTCAGGTAACCAGCACCAGAACAAGAGGACACAGTCTCAAGCTGTGCCAGGGGAAGTTTAGGCTGGAGGTGAGGAGAAAGTTCTTGACTGAGAGAGTCATTGGCTACTGGAATGGGCTGCTCAGGGAGGTGGTGGAGTCACTGTCCCTGGAGGTGTTCAAGGTGCATTTGGACGTGGCACTTGGTGCCATGGTCTAGTCTTGAGGTCTGTGGTAACAGGTTGGACTTGATGATCTTTGAGGTCTCTTCCAACCCTGGTGATACTCTAATATTAATATGTAGTGAACTAGCTGCAACCCATCAAATCAACCTAGCATTCCTTCTCCATTTCAGTATATGTGCTGGAAAGCCTTACACCAACAACCCTACTGTATACTGACATTTGTGGGTAAATCCTTAATCTTTTCCCACACTGCTTATCTCAGCTAGGATAATGTTTGATCTAATTCTAACAGATTTTCATTTCAGAACCAATTGTAAATCTCAGCATGAGATTATATACAACTTCAGTGAGACAGTCTCATCCAAGAATCTGCTGCTGTGCACTTGTTTAGATTTGCAATATTTTCCTTACAGGGGTAGGAGTTCAAGGAGAAAGGTTAGTGGAAAAAAGAAAATTTAAAAAGAAGTGACACTTCTTTCCTGCTAATCATACTGATATGACTATATATGAAATCTGACTTAACTGCTCATGGCATTTCTATTTACCTTTAGAAATTTCAAGGCAAAGTCTGTGTTCTCTCTTTATAGATGCTTTTCACTGCATCTAGTGAGTTGCAACAATTAATGCAAAGCAAGAAAGCAGCTCTGTAAACCTGCTGACAGCTGTTTAATGGGAGAGGTGGCAAGTGGTGGACATGTCCTGGCAGTGTGCTTAATGGATACACAAACACCCACAGTCGTCAAGCTAAAGCGATACTGGCAGGAAATTAACTGAGAGATACAAAGCTCATTTAACAAAGAGACCCACAACAATCTGGACAATATAAGACTGTGTAAAGGTTGGAAGAGGGAAAATGAGAAGATGCATTTCTTCAAGGAGATAGCAGTCTTTAATTTCATAAGTCATTTTATTTGGCCTTGTTGCTTCAGTGCACCAACCATCACCCCTGCTTTGCAAAGCAAATGCTTTTGTACAGATCTGTAAGCTCCCTGGATAGAGCACGTCACAGACCTGCTTGAGTTAAAAAGAGATTTTCATGTTAGTAACACTACCCTCACATAATGTTCTTGGGGTTGTTTTTTTTCAGACACTTCAGAACGTGGCTGTAATAGAAAGCAGTCTCTCTTTCACATTATGACCATTTAAAAATGCAAACCACTGTCAGACTTATTACAATTACTGACAGAACACCAAACCGCTCCATTGACTTATGTCAAGTATTGGCATTGGGAAACAATGCGAGAGACCTACCAGCAACACTTAAAACCAAAAACTCCAACCAAAAAAACCACCAAAACATACAACACCATCACAATGTTTTACTACATGCCTCACTAAGAAAAAGAAGAATTCTTTACCTATTTATACTGTAGCAATAGCCAGCAGCCCCCACTTGGCAGGGCTGCTGTTCTACTGTACAAGTTACAGCATAGACAGAAGCAAAAGACTGCAGAAAGAATATTACAGTGGACTTTAAATACTGTAATGAAATCACAAGTTCAAAACCTTCTGTAACATTTCTACAGGTTTCTATCTTTGTAGTCACTAAACAAAACTATACTGCTTTATAATCTAGTATAAAAAGACAATCATGCTGTCGATTAGCATTTCTAAGTAACCTTCTGCAGCACTGAGAACACGTTTCTTATTGCAGAGTGATGAAATTTCAAGTCCATGAATGCTCTGTAATGATTAAAACAAGGGAAATAGCAGGTTGGCTGTTTTCTGGGATCTGACATTTCTGTAAATCCACTATCTTCTGTGTTTCTGCAGACCTTATCTTTAACTATCTCTACATCAAGAGTTAGAAAAAAGTCTATAACTCTCCAAATATTACAACAGTATAAACTGCTAGCATTCACTAAACTTTCAAAATTACACAGCTAACAGTAAGCCTTGCCATTCTCATCATGTACCATTAAAAAAGAAAAAGGTTTTACATGCTGCAACGATGAAAAAAAATGAAAAGTTTTGCCTGCCTTCACTTTAAAATTTCATTTTTCAAACATAGCTCATCTGCTTTCTAAGTGAGGATACTATTCCTCAAACTGGAAAAACAAGTAAACAAATCTCCTAAGTCCCCAACAAACTAACTACAAACCTACATCTGTCCCACCCATTTATCTGTATGAGCCAAGTCTTAAACTCTGTCCAATGAAAAAATACCCTGAGCACTATCCAACCAAAAAACGTATCCAAACTAAGATGACTGCATCATTTAGAATTCTTATCTTGAAGGGAGAAACACAGCACAGTTCAGAAAACATTTCTTCTAACAGATGCAGCAATATAAGGAGCTCTCCCTGGATGCTCCTCAGCCCACCATTCTACATTGTGTCTTCTGCTGTGCCAGTATTACAGTGTGATGAAGCACATCAGAAAACTAGTGTGAATTTGGAAAAAATACACCACCTCCCCCCTCATCACAAATAGCCTCTTGAATCAGAATTATTACATTTTTGTATCACCTTTTTTTAACTCTGTTCAGCACCATGTAGTTTCCAGCACAGTTACAAAACAGAACTTCATGGGCAACACTGAGAACAGATAAAACAAAGAGTCCTAAAAACTGTATCAATTGCAGAAACCTACTTCAAAGCCTGGATTTAGATTTATATATCTGGAGAACGACACCATTTTCAAAGCAGTATGTTTACAAAAATCCAGTTAGATAACTTTGTTATCTTTGCTTCAGGCACTTTCTGGGAAAGTTCTCTTAAATTTCACCCTCCTCCTAGACAGACACACATATTTAATGACCATGAACAGCACGATACTTGGAAGATACTATGTCACAGTATCACCAGGGTTGGAAGAGACCTCAAAGTTCAAGTCCAACCCGTTACCACAGGCCTCAAGACTAGACCATGGCACCAAGTGCCACGTCCAAACCCACCTTGAACACCTCCAGGGATGGTGACTCCACCAGCTCCCTGGGCAGCCCATTCCAGCAGTCAATGACTCTCTCAGGCAAGAACTTTCTCCTCACCTCCAGCCTAAACTTTCCCTGGCACAGCTTGAGACTGTGTCCTCTTGTTCTGCTGCTGCTTGCCAGAGAGAAGAAAGCAACCTCCTCTTGGCTACAACCACCCTTCAGGTAGTTGTAGACAGCAAGAAGGTCTCCCCTGAGCCTCCTCTTCTCCAAGCTAACCAATCCCAGCTCCCTCAGCCTCTCTCCATAGGGCTGTGCTCAAGGCCTCTCCCCAGCCTCGTTGCCCTTCTCTGGACACGCTCAAGTACCTCAATGTCCTTCTTAAATTGAGGGGCCCAAAACTGGACACAGGACTCAAGGTGTGGCCTAACCAGTGCAGAGTACAGGGGGAGAATAACCTCCCTGCTCCTGCTGGCCACACTATTGCTGATGCAGGCCAGGATGCCATTGGCCTTCTTGGCCACCTGGGCACATTGTTGGCTCATTTTCAGGCGGGTGTCAATCAGCACCCCCAAATCAATACCCCTCACCTTACCCCCTCCCCTCTATGCAGCTCGATCAACTTCCTAATAGTGAAACTTTAGAATACTTTTATCCTTTGGTATGACAGTCTCAAGTAAGACTTTAAACATACTTTTTATTTAGTAGTAACTTCACAAGCCACAAGCAATACTACTGTTTCTGACACAGTTAAATGTTTGTAACAAACATTTTAAAACCAGCCATGCAACTTCCACAAATACCCCTTCTTCCCCTTTCTAGATAAAGGACAAAATTCCTTTCTTTGTAACCATGCATGTCTTTGCCAAAGGTATCATGGGAATCAGCATTTTAGAAAGATTTAAAAGCAGCAACATTATCAATGCCTCCATCTAAAGGAATAAATAAATTCTAAATTAAACCTTCCTGCTCCAGAGAGAAATGAGTTTCCAACAAGGGTCAAATATAAGTCTCTCTTTGCTATCAGTTTTGTATTTTGTGACCTAGATAATTTTTTTGCTCCTTTTCTTAGTAAAAGTCTTGGGTACATCCTACTATAGACAACGTTCTGAATGCAGTTCAACTCAGTGTAGTAATTTCCATATAAAATATTC
>VWZE01000549.1:8131-26732 GCA_013396675.1 Eubucco bourcierii
GAGGAAGTTCTTTACAGTGAGGGTGGTGAGACAGTGGCACAGGTTGCCCAGGGAGGTTGTAGCTGCTCCCTCCCTGGATGTGTTCAAGACCAGGTTGGATGAGGCCTTGAGTGACCTGTACTAGTGGGAGGTGTCCCTGCCTATGGCAGGGGGTTGGAACTAGATGATCCTTGAGGTCCCTTCCAACCTTCCCATTCTATGATTCTATGATTTTAGAGCCCATGGTTGTGTTCCTAATCCAAAGTTACTATTAAGAAGAAAACTAACAGACGAAATGGTGATTTAAAGTGTTTCATTGATTTGTTTCCATTTCATGTCCTGATAATTCAGAAAATACTTTGGCATGTAAGAATAGTTACCCTGGATGGGAAGTAACACAATATTTAAAACTGTAGATCTCAGTTTCATTTCTATGGTTTTATTTTTTAGATATGTCCATATTTGTAAGGGAAAATAAGGGTAATTCCATTTCACTATTTGACTAATTATAGCTTATTTAAATGAAATCTCAGGCTTACTGAAAGAAAAATTACCTTTCGGTGTATAGATTATCCTCAGTCCCTTGTATGTTACATTTAGTGGGAGGAGCTGATAAATGTTGTACCTAACAGGACTACATCTGTGCTCAGCAAAATCTGATTAATGCTGTGAAAAAGCTACTAAAGCCCACAGCAGTTGGCATTTGCTCAAGGAGATTTTGTTTCCGTAGAGAAACAGGCTTTTCCTTGAGGAAAACAGGTCTAAGTCAGTACACCTTGTTCTACACTGAGTGTTTGCTACGGATGCATGTGCAGTTTGATGTATTTTGCAATTGAAAGTAATAGAGATGTGAGAGGTGTGATGTAATAGTATCGTCCTTGTAATGGATGTCATTTCGGTTTGTTTTGCCAGTCTCTAGGTACATTATCTCCCAATGACAGTGAACCTTGCAATTACAGTAGTCATCAGTTTAGTTATAATACACTTCCTGCCATATCTTGTTAGGCAGAATTTAACTTATAGCCCTTCCATGTCAGCAGCTATCAAAGTAAAAGTTGTTCAGTAGATAAGCAGCGTGCAGCCACCCAGCACAGACCCTGATATTGCAAACCTTTGTGCAAAGTCCTCAAGTTCCCTTAGGCAAGCAGTCAGTTGTAATGAGTAGAATAGCTTGTCTGACTAAAATTGAGATGCATGTTTGCAACTAGGACACACACAGTTACCAAGCTTAGGCCACGGTGTGTGTTAAATGTGTGTACTGTTGATACAGAGAACTCCTGCACAAAACATTGTAAAGAGTTCTTAGTTGAATCTTTTACTTTTCAGAGAGAGAACAAAGTTATACCAACTGCCATCCTTTGGTGCTAAAGATAGTTCACATTTGTGTGGTTACGTTAATTTTTGGTTATACAGTCTGAGTAAGAAAGCCTTACATATTGTCTAAAGAGAACTGAATGCATGACTGTGCTTGCATTTGATTATTTTTGGTACTTACAAGAGAGTCATTGGCTTCCATGTCCTTGGTCCAAATGCTGGAGAGGTCACTCAAAGGTTTGCAGCTGCTATGAAAAGTGGGATGACAAAAGAACAGCTGGACAACACCATAGGAATTCATCCTGTCTGTGCTGAGGTTTGTATATGAAATAATCTCATAGCCCAGCTTTTGTAACAGCCTGAGGTAAGGCGTTGGAAATCTGAACAGCAGAGCTCTATTAAAGAGGTCTGAATTTGTGAGAAAGTAAAAGGAAGGACAGGAAGTTTTTAACATTTAGATTTAATCTGGGATTATTGTTTTTTTTTAAATATGTTCATTTGTAGAATGGTTATGCTTTCCCCTAATCCAGTGCACTCCCAAAGGAAAGTTTTCCTCACCCCCAAAGTTCCATTTATGAAGGCTGCAAATACTATTTCTGCTGAACTGATTGGGCTTTTTAAGATATGTGTACTCAAAACAGGTTTATAAAGTAGTGCTGTGAAAGGAGACCAACTACTAGACATGTTTTTTCAGTAAGATTCTTCCTTTAAAAAAATCTCTCCTTTACTCTGTAGGTCTGTACTTTTGAAGTGAAGTACACAAGGGCACACAAATATTTCCGCGTTTGCCTTGCTGTTCCTCTCTAAGTAAGAGCTTAATTTTTTTTAGCATGTGAAGGACAGCTCCTCTTAGGTGTAAATCAAAGGTGCTCCACTGAATTTTCCTACCAGTAGGACCAGTTTATATTAAGTGAGGATCCCTGCAAACAGGACGCTGGTTTGCAGAAGGGATGCCTGCTTCTCTGGTTTTGTTTCCTAAGTGGTACAGTATAAGCAATACGATATGACTGAATGGAATGGAATCTGAATCATCTTCAAATCATCATCCAAAATACAGATTCAGCTGGGTTTTTTTTCTATAGTATCATCTAATAATGTTCTTGGAAACCCCTGGAGAGGGCTAGTGGGTCCTTATCTTACTAGGGGCCTTGTGCATGGGGAACTCTTGAGGGAACCATTCAAACTTGTGAATTGAAGTGGGATATTAGCATATGCAGTGTGAAGAGAGGATGACAGTCATAATTTATTCTGGACATCTGAGCTGCTAGAATTGAAACTGAATAGCATGATGATTAGATATAATTTAGGGAGGTAATTTCAGATAATCATATTTGTTTGAGTGGGGGAGGAAGAAATTGGTTGAGAAGAAATATGCTGTTTAAAAGCTCCAGCGAACAACAATCAGGTTTAGTGCCAGTCTTCAAAAGGCTTTTTTATGCCTATTACTTAATTTAATCTTAAGCAGTAAACAAAACTCAAAAATGCAAGATGGTACTGTTTGATTTTAAAAATGCTTTAAAGTTGTTTGGAGTTTGTGAGGACTACACATATCTGGACGATTAGAAAGATGGATGACAGTGGCATTATTTTTATCTTACATCCATGAAAAAGCTAAGGAGAATTAACTCTGATCTGAGCAGGAACTGGGCAGTGTTGCAGGGTCAAATGACAGCTTCACTGGCATTAGTGCTAATTCCTTGCTCAAAGAGTCTCGTGTGAAACATGGTATCACTTGAAGATGGTGAGGCTCAGAGCAAGATTTGACCTCTCTTACTCGAGCAGCATTTTATTCTGCAGAAAACATGAGTTCTGAATGGAATTTATTTCAAAGCAAAGCACAAATAACTGTAAGTACAGACTTGGTAGAACAACATTACAGAGAATTACCTTTCAGTACAGACTGTCCTGCACTGCTTGAGATACAGAAGCATGTAACAGTGTCTGTGATGAAGAGAATGTGTCCTCTGAAAGCTGCAATGGCTCTTGAGTTTAGCCACTGATGGCTTTGCAGCCATTGGATGGAAGGTTTTGTGTTCTCCTGAATAACAAACAAACTCTGTCAAAGCCCCTCACATTTCTAATAATTATCAAATACTCTCCAGGTGCCTTATAAGAATTAGGGATCTTTGTGGTCCCTTCAGCTACTGAAATGAGTTAGCATGTCAGAGCTTGCAGTTGGGCGAAGAGGAAAGCAGATAAATTTTGTGGTTTGCGATCTTGATCTTTTAAAGTGAAATAATAAATGAAGATTTCTGTATGATGTCAGTCTGTAGATCAGAATTGAAGACTTAGAAACCCTGTCTCAAGCCATGCACTATAGTTAAAACACTGCTGTTCTTTTGCCCTGTATATTGGGCATACATTTGTCTTCCTGTGTGTGCTGCTTTATATGCTTATGGAAGGTGGAAGAGGTGTATCATTTATTGATGTTGTTCTCTGAAGAGCTGCTAGCAGCCACAGTGCAGCAGAGCTTCTACTTAGGGCTTCTACTGCAGAGCTCTCAGATCCCCATTGTCTTTAGATACTTCAGTGTGATTTGCATAATTGAAATGTGCATGTACTTTATTCTATGCTAAGTTTATTTTTTTCCTGAGAGATGGCTTTGGTGATAGGCAATTATTGCAACTTTGAACCATTTAGATAGAAGTGGGTTTGATTTCTGTATTACCTATGCAAAAAACAGTGCCATTATGTGTGTAGCGAAGTTCCAATATAAAATGAGTTTTTATGACTTTTTTTTTTCTTGGATTTTGATACCTTTTAAATTTTACAAAAATAATTCATGAATATGTGGCTTTCTTTTAATGAGACTTGAAAGCAGGAAAGATTGGACCTTTTCAAACTAAATTAGCTGTTGTCTGTCCTGGGGATACAGACCCATGACATAATACCTACATCAGCAATCAGTTCCACGTTTCCATAATATGTAGAAATGTACAGAGGCAAAATTTATGTTCTCTCCAAATGCTGTAGCTGTGGATTAACTTCACTTTCCCAACAAAGAAGTTATCTGTGAGCTATAAAGCCACTTATTCATTAGGTGTACACACTGGAGTTTATTATTGCTGAGCTCATTCCCACTGTAAAACCTTAGGAGCTTTAAGACACAGAGTGGTGTAGAGCCATGTCACTTCCTTCATTCCTTCTTTTCCACTGTAAAAGGAGGACCATAAGGTAAATGAAGAGAAGGGAGGGTATTTGAGTGCGTGTGCAAGCGTGTGTGTGGCAAGAATTTCAAATGTACATTTTTCACTATTACTTTATCACTTAAAAAGATAGCTGTGATTTTGACCATTATGCCCCAATTTATCTTCCAGAAAAGACGATTCATTTTGACTATGTTAAAAGTATTCCCTTTTTTTTGTTTCCTTTTTTTCCCCCTCTTTAAGGTATTCACCACTCTGTGACTAAGCATTCTGGTGAAAACACCCTTCAGGCTGGATGCTGAGGTTAAAGACCCCCATTCTTGCTATTGCCAGAGACTGATTTTCATCACAATGTCCAACTTGTGCAATTCAGAAGAAATTCTTGGGGGAAATCCATCCTTGGATGTCTGCAGAGGTGTGTGGCTATTAACCAGCACAAATTGAGGTTTCTGTATCAGGGAAGGAAGGAGGATCCCAGAGAAGCTGCACAACAGATGTGAACACTGTTTAATGCGGTAGCACAACCACCTCTTGTGAGGACCCTGGTTGTCCCAACACCACCAATGTATCTGAAAATAGAAGCTCAGGACTTGTAGCAATTTCTCTTGAGGTGAAGACGGGTAATGATAGAGGCATGTGTGGCACAGAGCATGGCAACTGTGGCGCTGTGGTGGCAGTGGCAAGGACGGATACAAGGAGACTCACACTGTCCTTGTTTGTGTTTTCTTGGCTCTGCAAGCACCGTTTCTCCCTGAGCTGTACAGCTGCTAAAAATAACCACCTTAAATGAATGGCTTCTCTTTGCATTAAGCTGGTGAAATTGCATCGGTCAATCCAGTGTGCACCAAATCTGCTGCTTGTTGCACATTTGTAAGTGAGATTCCTTGAGGTTTCTGTTTCGTAGCTGAAGTCAGTCAGGTAATACTGATTGCACAAGTATTTGCTTTTCCCTGTGGCAGCATTTTCTCTAATTAAAAAGAACTTCAACTTAGCTGAGCTGGATTTTACAGCTTGTGGATCACAAGTGCTGTGTGTCTCCCAGAGCTGTAGCAGGAGTCACGAATCCAGGTGCCCAAATGTCTGGCAGGGACCCACCTGTTCTTTGGGGCCTCAGCCCGACCCCCTGAGGCTGCTGAGGGCATGGAGACTTCAGTACTTTGCAAGGGGCAAAAGAAAGTTGATTGGATAGGGCTGGGTGATAGATCGGATTGGGTGATCTTGGAGGTCTCTTCCAACCTGGTTGATTCTGCTCTTCAACAGCCCTTCCTTCATCGCTGACTTCTCAATTAGGCTGAGTAATGGGCATTGTTCCTCCGTAGGTACATGCTGTGTCCTGTCTGCTTGACCCAATGCAGAAGAGCATTTATGGAGGCTCAGTCAGGAGTCTGTGATGCCCTTGGCCAACAGTCTAGTTTCTCTTGGCTCCACCTCTCCATCTGCTGGTCGGCAGGCTGTCATGCCTACTGTGTGCAGTGAGAAGCTCCCCTTGAAGGGATATGTTGGAGCAGGGTCAGCTGCAAACCAAGAAAGGTAGAAAGTTGCCTCCCTCTGAGGTGAGCAGTGCTCCCTGAGGATCTGAACGCTAAACATGTGGGTTATTTCTGGAGGACATTGAGTGGACACAACCCATCCCAGGGCTGACATAGGTGAAGGCAGCCTGTAGAGGCTATCTCTGCAGATAGCCTCACCTCAGGAGCACTCAGCAGCTCTTACTGTATGGCTGGAGAAGGAAACAAAGCAGAGGTCCTGCGAACTCCATTAAATGTGTTCTTGAGTCTAACAGATGGGTATCAGGTTCTGTTTATTTCTCAGCTATCTGAGGTACAAAATTAAAAGAAAACAATGGAAAACATATGTGAGCCAGGGTTCTGTGCTCAGACAGCAGCGAGGTTTGCTTTAATGCCTTGGGCCAATTAAAGCACAGTTGTTAGGCTGAGACACTAGACGGGAGATACATTGGTGTGTGTGTATGCATGCTTGCTAATTTAGGAAGATAAAAATGAAAAATGTGTGTCAAAGAGTTAGATTCTTGACTAGGCTGGGGACACGTACACAAACCATCAGCAGGGTGTGCTCCAAAGTACCTTTGAAGGTAAAGTCATGGTGGAAATCAAAGCAACCTGAAAATAAAACTGGTGGGGAAGTTGCTATAAGGAAGTTGCTATAAAGCACCTTAAAGTAGTGTCTCTGTTTTAGACATGTTGCCTCCTACAAATTAGGCAGAGAAAGAGCATTGCACTTGGGAATGTGAGGTGCTGCTGATTTCCTTAGAACAAGAGGAATGGTACTGACGTCTATTTAAATCCTGCAGAGTTTTAAATCTCTGTGTAGATACATATTTACTTTTGCTTTAATCTGCTTCTCTCTCTTCTCCTTTTCTTTACCAAGATTTTGCCATTTTAGACTGGTCTTGAGGAGGTCTCCTAGGGCATATTTTTAACAGTCTTAGAATCATAAAACTTGTGGGAAAGGAAAACAAGGAGTAATGATTCACCATTACTCACCACAGGAGAGCCACAGCCAAAGCAGTCAGGGCTGGGTTTTTTTCTGTATTATACATAACTAAATGGAAGTCATGGCCACAGGATGTTATAGTCTAAAAATACACCTGTGTTGAAAGAGAGATTAATCATATGCACACACAGTGGGAGGTTAGTAAAATAGTGATGTGGCTGTAGCTTACAGTGCAGGATGCCCTTAGACCACTAAGTGCCGGAAGCTTGGGAGGAAAACCTACAGGAAACATCACTCTCTATATTCAATGTGGGTTATTCTGTATAACCTTTAACTAACTGTCTTGGCCCTGGAGCCATGATATGACACTAAAAGGGCTTATGGTATAGGCTCTTCAAGCTTAACACTGCCTCCCTTGGGATCTTATTTGTTCAAGCCTCACAGAAAGGATTTGTAATTTCTTGGTCTTTTTGAGACTTAAAAATTTTTGTGTCTCAAAGCTCTCCACTCCCAAGTTCTACTGTGCTCTCTGCCTTGTGGATGAGTTAGGAGGAGAGTAGTGTGACAGCAGAACCACAAAGATTTCTACTTGGGCCTATTCCCCAGACACATTGCCAGTAGTTTCAGACCTCTCTGTCCCTCAGACAACATCTTCACTTGTCACTTCCTCGAGTCAGCGTTGAACTTCCTGAGCTGGTGTATTGCTATGGGAGAGCTCACCTTTCAGCATCTCTCAGCTGAGCCAAGAGTATGTCTTTTAGATTCTCCACATAGTAAGGGATGAACTTAAACTAAACCTGTGCAAATCATGTTGAAATTTCATTAAATATCCTTCCAGGAATTTTTAAATAGTTGAACTAGATTAGTTTAAATGGCATCTTTCATGAAATCTCTGCAACATGCAATACTGTCAAGGATTTTTCTTTCAAGTATAAAAGTGAAGCCTTTTTTTAGTGATGCGTTGGAGTTTACAAAGTATTTTTTTCCCAATGACAGTTACTGTTAGCCTTGCAGTTTATGTGCAAGATGTTTTGGTTCTATTTTGGAACCATTCTAGTACGGCACAGATGTTGCAAGATGTAACAGTGTTCATTTGCCCTCCAGCAGGTCCAGGAGCTGAGGTGACAGCTCTGGCATGCAAAATGGCACTAACCAGCTTAAGGTCTTTTAGCCGAGAGAGCTGTAACGCTGCCTCGATGTGTGAATGCTCTTGTATGCAGCTTCCAGTAAGTCCCCTGTGTGTCTGCCTTGGTTACCAACATCAGCCGCTGTGGACACAGAAAGATTATAATAGCTGTCTCTGGAGGATGATTTGTACTAGAAACCACAAGCTCAGTTATCTGCTCAGCTTATTGCTGGCAAGCTTTTGTTGAGAAAGAGGCTTTTTCCTGGCCCGCCCTGCATTCATCAGGTGAGTTTCCTATTCAATCCTTCTCCCCTTCTTTCCTGAAAGAGGAGAAATCCCACCAAAATATTAAAAAAGTGAAACAGGTTATTAATCAAACCCATGAAAAATACAAATTGTTGACAAGGAGCTGTGTTCTGCCCCTTTTTTTTTCCTCCCCCAAGATAATTGTCTGAGAACTGAAATGCCTCATCAAGCTGCCAGATGAGCAGTAGAGAAGGTGATGGAGTGGGAAGACGAAGAACAGGGTCAATCTTTTTGGACAAAGAACAAATCTAACAGATCAGCTCAGCCCGTTTCACCTCCAGAGAGGGCAAAATTCAGTGTCTAATACCTGCAGAGTGGGAACTTTCTTCTTTACCTTGGCTGGTAGAATTCCATTACATCCCTGTATAATTTTAATTTTAAGGAGGATTTACTCTGTCTTCCAGTGCATAGTGGTTTGGAAGCAAACTATTTCACTTGGACACTATTACTCTTCCAGGTCCAAAATAGGCTAAGCAGAGCTAGAATGACTGTATTTCCATGGCCCAGTGGCTCAGCAGAGACACAGACATCTCTTGCCCTTGGAGATCTTTGTTATTATACTTTAAATAAAATGTTATTTGAGTTTTACAAGATGTGGGACTTTGGCACAAAGAAGCAGCTTTATCCACCTGATCTATACTGTTCCCTAATCACCAAATTTGACAGCAAATACTCAGAGGACAAAGTGATTTAGTAGAACATCATACTGAGAGGCTCGAGTTTTCTACTGCAAAACTGCTTTTTCCTTCAGTGGCTCCAGTGGTATAAAACACAGTTGGGAGACGTGAGTTAACGTGGAAGCAATTTAAACACAATATAGAATTTTTATATCCTCTTTGTTACGATTACAGTGTCAGCCAAGACCTAAGTTGGCATGGCATACAACAGTACCAGTAGGAATCCAAATTTCTAGGTCACCATGTGCTCTGCACGATTTGGAAACTGCAGATGCAAGTGTCTGAGACAGGTGAGATGTCTTTCTTCTTGGAGATACTGGTATCTTTGCACAGGTTATAGCAGAAGCCACCACTACCACTTAAACACCTCCCTTGTAAAAGGCTAAAACATGCCAGAGCCCACTCCAGGGGATGTGAAGCCTGGGCGGAAGTGAGTGGCTCTGAACTGTGGTATAATGATGATATAATGATGTGTATTTCAGTAGGAGTGGGTTTCTCTGCTCTGAGTGGAGATGAGCTGTCCCCAGGGATCAGTTACTTAATGCTGTTAATACAAATAGAGAATTTTTGTCCTGATGGCACCAGTCTCATTCCAGCTGGCATTAAAAACTGTCACTCTGGTGGGTAGACAAACCAAGTTAGATATGACTACAGGAATTGATCTGCCTCTCACGTAAGGCAAAATTATATGTCACAGGAGAGCATCATGCAGAAACACCCATCTTCCTCTAAATTACACCTGCTTCTCAGCCTGGGCAGTGTGTTCAGCCAGCGCAGCTATACCACTGCTGTGCTGTTTCAAAGCACAGGTAGAGCTGGAAGAGAGGAAGGCTGCGGTGTGCTGCAAACAGGAAAACCACATGATCAATCAGGCAAATCAACACTCTTGACTTTGTTCTCAGCTACACCAGATAAGGGACCTGAGTCCTGCTCAGTCCTGCTGAGTCCTGCTCAGTTCTCTTCTATGGTCAGTCCCCAAGGCTGACCCTATGCAGATTTCTTCCAGCCTTTCTTTCAAAACTTATCTTTGCAGGACTGTGTGCTTGTTGTATATAGTAAGAGACAACCTTTTTTTTAATGTACTCTAAAGACCAAACAGCCTAAGCTCACATGAATTGTTAATTAAAGTCATAGTCAACAAGCATAAAATTGTACACTGCCACCCAAAAAGGATGAGCTGGTACTTGCCAGTCTGTGCAATTCAACTTGCATTTTAAATCACATCGATTAATAAGCAACTTGTTTACTGAAAACATACCAGTAAAGCAGTTTATAACTGTAATAAAACTTTATGGAATCTTTTTTTTTTTTTTTTTTTTTTTTTTTTTTTTTTTTTTTTTTTGGCTTTTTCTTACCTCTCTGTCAATAAGCTATTCTAGGAGTGCAGCAGAGCTGTCATTTGCTTGCCTGAAAATTGCTCAAAATGACCCACAGTAGCTGACTCTCTGGTGTATTTTTATAGTGGTACATTTCCTACAAGAAATCACCAGCTTAGTGCAAGTCCAGAGCATTCCTGGTTATGCAGCTTGGCATGCAGACAAAACATCCTGTACTGGTTAGAAAAGAACATCCCACAGGGAGCATCCTTCTCTTTCTCCAGGATCTACATGGAATTAGAGATTTGTTCAGTTTTGCATGTGAAATTGAAGTTTTGCTTACAAAATCTATGAAACAATTCTGTTTGAGTGTTAAACTAGCAGAGTGAAATCTCATTTTACGGAAGATATATCTGTACCTGTTTAAAACAATGCTGAGTTTTCGAAAGACAAAAAATATAGCACTACTACACAAAAGTGGGAAAATGACATTTTTATTTGCAGTGGAAAGTGTCACTGCTGTGCTGATAGCTGTTGACAGGTACTTCTTGTGGTTGTGTGCTGTGATATGCTAATTATTCTGAAGTTCAATCAGATGGCGTTTTGTGTTTTCATTTCAATTGTGAAAGCACAGTATTTGTGACATGTTGACAAGCCTGTGTTTAATTGCTCTGTGGATATCTTCCAAGCTCATGCATCTTTGCGAGGAAAGGTGCATAATTAGCTCCGAGGCTACAGGGTATGCTGCTTGTTATTGTATTTTCATTTCCTCTGCAGTGATAAATGCAGAATGGTGACAAATATGAAACCCCGAATTTGATGCTGAATGCTACCTCAACTGGATTACTAAGATGTAGAGTTCTGGCTGATTTTACAAATCAACATCACAAATATTGGTGAGGGTTTCTCTTCCTTCTCAACTTCTCTCTGACCAATTTACCTTTGTAGAGCTAGAGCCAAAAGAAAAGGATCCAAATTAGACATTAAAAATATCATCTAATATGTATTTGGAGACAGATTTTTAAAATTCATAGAATTGTTTTGGTTGGAAAATCCAGATTTTATCTCTTGTCTTCCTCATTTGTTTCTTTGCAACTGTGTTTGTTCATCTCATCAATATCAGGGTTATGGCATTCAGTGCCATATGATGAAAGAAACTGAAGTTATAATTACTCCAGTCCATCTGAACACAGATAAGTTGGGCAGGTGTAACTAGAAATAGAGATGGGGTGTCACTAAGTGGAATATTGCTTTCCCCTGAAATCAAGGGGGATAAATACCACAGCTATTGACTCTGCAAGCACAAAATGCACATCCATATTTAGATACCAGATCTTGTCCATAGGAGGAGATCAGGATAGATGTTTTCTCAATGGTACATGAGCTGCTAGTCTGCAGTTGTACAAGCCTGGACTCTGATTCTGGAACTGCCTACTGGTTTTGTGACTTACGGACCTGCTCAGTATTGCCAGACATGGTAATGAGGCAACTGACAGAAGACAACTCAATGTCATAGTTATTTATAGCAATCCAAATTTTCATTAGTCCTGGAAGCTGTTATGCTGAATCCTAGCAAGGAGAGCTTTGAACTCTCTGGAATGGGATCATCAATGATTCATACTTATTGAGAGCCTACATGATGGGAAGAAATTATAAGCTGGTGATAAAAAAATATTGTTGTGGACTCTCCTTTATCTAGAAGAACCATGCATGTGGTTATAACTGAAACAACTGCTCTCTTGTCGTGGTAGGCCTGAATAGGCCAAAGGTGGGTTTGTACATGTCCCGGCTTGCCCAAGCATGCTCCCCTGCTCCCCCTCCCTCTGTGTTGGGGGTGGTAGCCACAGGAAAGGGGAGAAAGGCCCCAGCTTCACCTAATATGGGCAAACTGGGCAAACTGCCATCCTGATTGGCTAATCTATGTCCAAAGGCCCATCAGTCTCGGGCTGAAACGGATATAAAGGATGAACAGGTAGCACACTGTGGGGTCGCTATTGTGCTCTTACTTCCTCATGGATCCTGAGCTGGGTGGGACCCCGAGCAGCACCATCAGGCTTTGATGCTTCCACGCATTCGGCCTGCGCAGCCAGCGTGACACCGTGCCGGGCCTGCACATCGCAAGACATCTGCCTGCACATGAGAGCCTGCTGCCAAGAGAGCCAGGACTAGGCCAGAGATGTCTGCCTCCTCTGTCTGAAGCACCCAGGAGCCGGAGGAAACTCCAAAGCCTCTAACAGCTTCCGACCCGGCAGCAGCCCACTACGTGCTTTGGGTATTGTCCCAGCATATTTTTGTGAGTAAATACTTCAAACCTCTTATAATCCTTAATTACCTTCTCTGCCAGTAAAATCGTTTGCTTATGCTAGTTGCCTTTAAAGTGTTCCAGTTTACCTGTTCCCTGTATGTGCAAATTTCCAAACCGTGCGTTTTTTAACCTTGTAAATGAGTTTTGTGGCGAGATTTAATGTTAATAAACAGTGTTCATAGTTATTAACAATCTCTGCCTGGATATCAAAATTAATCTAATTATTAATTTTGAAACAGTCTCTCCTTTACATCTCTCTACTGCCATCCCCTGTCGGCTTGGTTAGCTGCTTTCTGGGGTCAGACTGCCTGTCCCTTGTGGTGAAACATCAGCAAACAGGTAAATGTATACATACCTGTTTGAAAGTGAGACTGGTTAGGTATGGCTGTATGGGGTGTAACAGCTTGCCTTGTGTTTCTTCTGTGGCATTCAGTGACAGAGCATTAACAATTTTTAGAGCAATTTTAATGCTGAAGGTCAGTTCTGCCTCACTGATTCTCACTATATTTAGAAAGTGTTTGAAGTACAAGTCAGTCAAGCTGTTCTATTCTCCCTCTTTGCTTTTAACCTTATAGTGCCTTGTCTTTACTTGCTTAAACCTCCTATGCTCCAAGAAAGTTGGGAATCAGCAGAGGCTTATCTGAAAGGGACAAAATTTGGGCCTATATTTCAGTATGCCTTCCATGTGACTTCAGCTGGAGGAGGAAATAATCTGACACTTCAAAGGGGAAGAAAGGCTCTGCAATTTGAGTTACAAACTTTTGGACCATCACAGTGAACTTGCCAGGATCTTCCAGTGAAGAGTATACATCCAAGATTTAATACTCAGAGCCTAAACAAAAGCACAGGGAAAATAATTTAATTAAAAACACAAGAAAGAAGAAATTTGGCACGTTTCCTCTGACTTGCTGGTAAAAGGATCAGCCACTGTGATATGAGAGACTCATGTGAACCTTCTGCATTTCTTTTGAAATGGCCATAAAAGTATTTCCTTCTGCTTTTCTGCCTCCTGAAACTGCTTCTTTAAAATTAAGTTTTCTTCTCACAAGACCAAGTCAAATAGTTTTGAAATGCAAACTCTTACTCCGATACTTGAGAGAAAATGCATTTATTTGTTTTCATATGCTGGCAGTGATCACATTATGTATATACAAGCTATTCCCTGCTTCCCCCTGCACTGTGATTACTTTAGGGCATAATAGCTAGTGAGATGAGTATCTTGTGGTAGAATTAGGAAACATTAAAATAATTACAGGTGCAATTGCTGTGGCTCTCATATGGCATATGCAGCTAAATGTCTTTAGCTTCTTCAAAACTACTTCGCGGTCCGTGTTGTGCATTTGCCTATATTTATTAGACAAACAAGAAAGTAACTCTTGTCAACTGTGCATAAGGATGATGTTTTACCTTCCCTCCAGGCTGATGGAAGCTCAGGAGCTATGGGGTTTTGCATCTATTTTACATCAGGTTTGGGTTTTTTTCTATAAACTCATGGATGTGCAATGCTCTTCTGAGCAGCACTGTGCACGAGAATAGACAGACAGAGGTGCTGAAGTTTCAAAGCATGTATACACACAAGCACGCAGAGCCTGAACAGGCAAACGAGTTTGGAATTAATTAAATTTCATCTCAAATGTGCTGTAAGAGAAGAAAATATTACCGCTGTGTCAGAGCACTTGGGGGAAGCTGCCATGCTCTGTACGTGGCAGGACCACAGAAATAGATAAATTGAAGTTTGCATTGCTACAGCTTGTACTATACCTGTTCTGCATATGAATGGAAAGCTTGAGTCCCTGTACTTTCATTTTGGCACCTTTCCTACATTTAAATTTTACTTTGTCAAGTCTTTCATCTTTTAAAACTACAGCAATTGCTGCTCTCCAAGTGGCTAAGGAGTACAGGGGGAGAGATGCATCTTTCAACCAATTCTTCTGTCAGTATTTTGAGGCTGTACTGGCATAAGCGCTGATAAATATTTAATCTTTGAGAAGTGGTCTGGCTGGTTACAGTCTTGCCCCTCACTGGGATGTTTGAGAAAGTCAGCAAATCACCCTGCTCCTCCAAGGTGATCTCTAGCCTTTGTGGTTACAACATGGCCTGGCCACCTTTGTGTGATGAGAATTCATCAGTCCAGAGACACATTCAAGTTGCTTTAAGGGACTGAAAGATAATTCAGCTGTATCTCACCATCCAGATATTGAAGAAAAAAAGGTAAACTCCTTAGTGGTGGTTATGATTCATAGCAAAAGGCAGCTGTAGATTAAAACGTTCCCACCTGAACCCTTCTATCCTAAGTCCTTGCAATAGAGCAACCTCAGAAATGCTTTATACAATACAACTGCAAGTGGTGAAACTCAACCACAGCTCCACCTGTGACTATCAAATAGTGCAAGATGCCTAGAAAATGTTCATGTTGTTGAGGCCCAGAGTTTTCAGCTGTGAACTCCAAGTGTGAGTAGGAGTTGCGTGAAGGAAATGTACTTAAGCATGAATCCAATCCTGGGCTTTCAGAGAGGGTCATTCAATTGCTGTCAGTGAACTAACACCTGGACAGTCTTTGAGTATCTGGGTTGCATTTCCTTAGGAGCCTATTTAGAGTTGTTATGTTCACAATATTTTTTTTTTCCAGTCTCATTATAGTAATGGCAATATAACGTTGTCAGTTAGTGACATGATGCTTGGTTTTATCTTTTTTTTCAATTTGCCTCATTATTAAAAAGCAAAATAAAGATGTGGTTATTAGGATACAAGGTTCTTTGCACAGATGTAACTTCTCTATATACAGTCAAAATAAGGCATGTGAGGACAAAGCTGAATCAAAGGATTTAGTTACAATGACAGTGTGGTCTTTTGGGTTAGTCACCTGAAAAGGCTCAAACTGAGTGGTAATAGTTTTACCAGTCAGATTAAAATGTAGATTGTCAATGAAAATTGTTAGCGAATAAAGGTAGCTGGGATCCTTTCAGGCCCACCAATTGTACATGGTCAGAGTTACTGGATTAAAGGCTTGTATTTCAGACATCCAAAAATGTTTTTCTCATCTAGGTTAGGCATAAGGCTCTCTTTTACAACTGATGTGGAAACAGAAAGGATGAGACAGACAGGCACCTACAAGGGACAACTCTTACTACTTTTATTAGCTGTCTTCAAATGGCCTCATAGATAAGGTGTCTCCCCTTGTTCTGC
Organism: Eubucco bourcierii; assembly: GCA_013396675.1. Classification (NCBI taxonomy): domain Eukaryota; kingdom Metazoa; phylum Chordata; class Aves; order Piciformes; family Ramphastidae; genus Eubucco; species Eubucco bourcierii. The sequence goes on from VWZE01000549.1 coordinate 23,941, forward strand.
AGCTAGAGGCAGCCTCTTGGAATCTGCCCCCAACACAGACTAAGTCTGATAAAAAGCTCAACTACAGCATTAATTAATCTTGGAACTGTCTTTCCCAGACGCAAACTCCGTCCCAGGCTCTTAAGGCAGAATGGCACTTGTGCTGATCTCAAAGTCCCTCTTGCCTTGTATTGAGCTTACAGCATCACTTTAGAAGGAGCTGGGCCCATTAGGAAGGGTCAGTAGCACGGCCATAGATCTGCATATTCAAACTTATTCAGAATGCTCAGAAGTGACAGTGAGGAAAGTCATATATGTCTTTCCTGATGTGAGAGCTGGGGAACAGATACATGACTTGTGTATTTTGCTTTCTTTTTAATTTTTATTTTATTCTTATCTTCCCACCCTACACACCTGACTGATGCTGAATACAGTCCATCCCTTGGGGAATTTAACATTCATTTTTCATAGGGAAATGGTCTGGCAATCATAAAAAATTGATGACTGTCTGAAACAGCAGTTAATCTTGCTTGAGGGCTGCATCATTAACCTACAACACAACATACACATTATGGACACATTTATAAATGGGGGAGAGTGCAGACTTCAGTTTCTAATTTCCTTCTTTCAGAGACTCCTAAAGATCACAGGGAAAGCGCTGCCCTTGATGTACTGCCATGCCGGACCTCTCTGCTTCTGTAGCTCCTTTCAGAGGAAGGATGATTCTCTGGATATATGGTAGGCCTAAATAGGCCAAAATAGGCTTATACATGTCCTGGCTTGCCCAGATACGTTTTTCTGCCCTCCCCCCTTCTGCTATGGGGAGAAGCAACTACAGGAAAGAGGACAAAGAACCTAGAGCCACTCAGTCTAAGGACTGTGGCTTGCCCAGACATGTTCCCCTGCTCCTCCTCCTTCTGTGCTGGGAGAAGCAACGGTGGGAAAGGAAAATGAAAGACCTGGATTCACCTAATATGGTCAAGCTTGGCAAAGTGCCATTCTGATTGGCTAATCTGTGTCCAAAGGCCATTAGTCTTGGGCTGTATTGATAAAAAGGGATGAGCAGGTAACACAAAGTGCTCTCTGCCACTGTATTAATGCCTGCTGCTACTGCCTCACTGCATCCTGAACTCCACTGCCTCAAGTTTTTACCAGAAACAGGCTCTAAATGCCTGCAGGCAATCAACCTGCATAGCCAGTGTGACATTGTGCCAAGACTGCACGTGACATTGCATCCTGCCTGCCTCTCTTGCAAGGGTTCTGCTGCAGCGGGAATCAAGAGGAACCAGGTCAGACACTATGCCAGCTCCCTGAGAAAAGAGCCTGGGAAAACTCCAAAGCCTCTAATGACTGTGAGACCACCAACAGCAACCCTTCCATGTGCTCTGGGTACTGTCTGATAATATTTAGTGAGTAAATGCTTAAAGCCTCCTGTAATTCACCATTGTCTTCTGTCATAAGCAGAAAGGAGCTTTCTGCATCCATCTAGTGGCTAAGCAGGATAATGAATGGCAAGCAGCATATTGACGTCAAGAACCTTCTCTTCCTGTATAATGTTTGCATTTGCTAGTTGCCTCTTAAAGTGTTCCAGTTTTGCCTGTTCCCTGTGTGTATAAATTTCCAGACCATGCATTTTGAACCTTATAGATAGTTTTCTGGCAAGATTTAATGTTAACAAACAATTTTCATAGTTTATTAAAAGTCTTCACCCAGATATCAAAATTAATACAGATTATTAATTTTGCATCATTTGTAACATCATGTTAGTGAACTAGGACAGAACAGAGGCTTTTCAAAATCTTCTTTAGTAAGGTGGGTGACTTTGGAATCTCTATGGCAGACATTGTGTGGACATCTGGTTTTCACCTCACATGGCAGCCCAGAGCTGACAGGCTCAGAGGTGTGAATAGTAGGGATCCCAGACACGAATCACCCGGCTTGTCAGGTTTTGGTCCCCAGATGCCTTGGCTGGATCTGGGTACTTTGGAAAACATAGTTTCTTAGCCTCGCAATCTGAGATATTATTTTGTCCTAGATTTTCAAGTGGGACATGACATTCACTGTTTCATGTCCTCACAGAAGGCATTTGCCAACTCGGTCATCTCACTCAATTTCTGAGTAATACCCCTGATTCATCCCTAAACAGTTATGTGTGTCCTGAGCCTCACATGAAATCACATTGCTCAGTATGGGAACAGAAGGTAGGGAACATCCAACACAACATTGGGAATGTTGCCCCTGAAATGCAGTTACTGTAAACAGTGGTTCAATATCTTCAGCCACAGCAGTAAGCCCACACATGTATGTTTAGAGGCACCAAGTCAGGAAAAGTTGGTCCATATGGATTTCCTAGCTCAGGGCATTCCTGTTTCCCCCTGACCTCACTACCATTTGGGCAGGCATTCTGGCTTCTGAGGGTTCTGTGGTGGTAGAGAAACAAGAATTTTTCTGTATTTTCCAAACACAAAACAAATTAAAAAAAAAATTTTTTTAAAAATCACCATTTCACAGCATCTCACTGCTCAGATGTGTTCAGCCCATTTTGTTAGTGCAGTTGCAGACACACACTTAAATTAGCCAAGCTATGGATTCTGTCCAAGATGACTTTGTATGTCCTTCCCTTTCATATAAATGCAAACCACAGATACCTTTGAAAGAGACTAGGTCACAACTGGCGGCCTGGTTCTTGGATGCTCCTAAATACAATGGAGTTAGGGTTGTTAAAGAGGAATTTGCAAGTCAGAAGTGAAAAAGATTCTGATATGTGGCAAAAGAGAGAAGAACTCCTGGTGTACTGTAGCAGGGTAATTTAG
>VWZE01000549.1:42260-57297 GCA_013396675.1 Eubucco bourcierii
TTTTCATCAACCCAGACTCCAAGGTCCTTTTCCTCAGGGCTGCTCTCCAGCCATTCACCACCCAGCCTGTATTTGTGCTTGGGATTGTGCCTACCCAGGTGCAGGACCTTACACTTGGCCTTGTTGAATTTCATGAGGTTGGCCTGGGCCCACCTCTCCAGCCTGTCCAGGTCCCTCTGGATGGATTCCTGCCCTCTAGCAAGTCGACTGTACCACACAGCTTGGTGTCATCTGCAAACTTGCTGAGGGTGCACTCCATTCCTCTGTCCATGTCACTGACAAAGATGTTAAACAGCACTGGTGCCAGCACTGACCCCTGAGGGACACCACTTGTCACTGGTCTCCAGGTGGACATTGTGCCGTTGATCACCACTCTCTGTGTGCCACCATCCAGCCAATTCCTTATCCAGCGAGTGGTCAACCCATCAAGTCCATGTTTTTCAAGTTTGGAAAACTGGAGAACAGAGATGTTCTCTGAGCTCAGCAAAGGGGACCCACTCTGCTCCTGGAGCCCTCCCTAACTATTGCTGCCTGCATCTGTACCAAGCAAAGATAACAGAAAGCTTTCATGGATGAAAGAGAAGCTCTAGACAAAATCTAAATATAAAAATGAAGAATACAAGAAACAGGAGCAGAGACAGGTGACCTAGAAGAAATGTGGAAGTGCTGTTTGAGTGTGCCAAAACCCACTTGGAGTTGACTCTGGTAAAGGCTGTGAAGGACAACAGGAAGGGATTCTCTACTAGTGCATCTGAAGCAATAGGAAGAGTAGGCAAAATATGGGCTTGCTGCTGAATGGGGTAAAGGACAAGGAAAAGGCTGAGGCCTCAGTGCCTCTGCCTTGATCTCTACTGAGTTGCCTTAGGGAATCCCAGGGTCCTGAGAACAGAGGCAGAATCTGGAGGAACACTGACTTACCCTCAATAAGGAAGCATCAGGTTAGGGAATGTGTATGCAAATAGGATGTGCACAAGTCCATGGGATTTGATGGGATTTATGGGATGATGATGTAAGGGAGCTGGCTAACGTGTCTCTAAAGCCACTTTTGATTATCTTTGAAAGGTCATACTGACCAGTGGAGGTTTCTGAAGACTGGAAGAAAGCAAATATCACTCCCGTCTGCAAGCAGGGCAAGAAGAGTACCCAGGGAACTACAGGCTTATGAGCCTTACTCCTATCCCTGGGACCTTCATGGAGCAGCTAATCTTGGAAACCATTTACAAACATATGAAGGATAAGGAGGTGATTTGGAGTAGTCATTATGGACTTATGAAGGGGAAAACACACTTGACCAACTTGGTATCCTTCCGTGATGATATGACTAGCATGGTGGGCAAACAGAGAACAGTGGTTGCTGTTTTATGACACTGTCTCACATTGTTTATCCTCACAGACAAACTGATGAAGGGCTGAGACTTCCAACTCTGGTGTTTAGAGCTGATAGGTGTCCTGAACTCCAGTTCCGGCTGTGGGAGTTGTTAATTACCTGCATTGCTACTGGATAATATACTTAACTGAAGGCTCCCATGTGGACACAGTTGCAAAATGAAGTCATTGGAAGGGAGAAGATGTAAAATGTAGCTTCTTCTGCAGCACCCTCTGAGGATGGCTTGTCAGTCTTGAGCATCTCTCTTCCCTGGCAGCATGAGGATGCCTCTGTAGGTGTAAAGTGCCCAATTCCTTTCACAGATTTACTCTGCAGAAGCTCCTGATACGCATCTGTGGTAGTGTTGTGTTACTTGTACATTACCTTGTTTTCCAACGTGAGGATTTGCTGAATGGAATATATTTCTTTGCTTTTTGAACAGTAAAAGCCTGAAAGCCATCTTCTTTACTCTTAAAGGATGTATGCCTACAAAACTCTTACCAATATAAATAAGATTTCAGATAGTTAATGATTGCTGAACTGAGCTCATAGTGTGCTACAAATAGTAAAAACCCAACCCAAACCTTTTTTTTTTTTTTCCCTGGCTCAAGTAGACCATCTGCTTTTGAAAAAGTTCTTTGGTTATGAACTGACAACAACACTGCAAGCAGCACTCGTCTGTGAAGATACCTGGTCTTATACACAGCATGAGACTGGGAAGAGATACGTGTCTACTCAGTAGTTTAGAAGTCAGACAGGAATGGCATGGCTTCAGATTGGCACAGCCCTCTCCTTGTCGTTTCACTACACTACGACCTCATATGTATAAAATAGAGAAAAAATTTACCATAACAAGAGCATCCAACAAATCCATGACTTGTGGCAAAGGAAAACACTCCTTGTGAGGTGACTTTACGTAGCCCCCTGTGATTCACATGGGATGTAGAATTATGGCATTTGTTCTAAAACAGAATTATGGATGAGACTCAAGACTAAATGACAGCTCAGTTATTTCTTCCTGATGCATTTCATTAATAGCCCCTGCACCTCTCACCTCTATGAAATTGGCAACTAGTGAGGTGCCTGTAAGAGGCTAATAGCCTTTAGAGTCATTTGGCCTGGAGCCAATTGTTAATCTCCTAGTGTTAACTGCCAAAAGAGGGAGTTAATCAAAACAGGCAGAAGGCATGGGAGCTGCATGCATATTAGATCTATATAGCAAAATGCAGAAGGTGTTCAACTCTGTTCCATGACACCATAGCAGAGCTTAGCGAGTGGAAACATGATGAGGCATGAGCACGGTTTAAATTCTGAATGTTTCGCTGCATTTTTCATTTATCACCTTCAGTCTGCTATTCTACTTGCAAGCTATAAAACAGGTGGGGTGAAATCTGGGCCCTGAGGAGGTCAAATAAAAAGTGTCAGAGATTTGGCTGGGATGTCTTTACTACCTGATGTTTGGATGACACTAGCAGCTCTGTTTGGAAAGAAAAAGAATAAAAGTGCAACAGCTGTGTAGCTTAATTCTGTGTTTTGACATAGCTTTTCAATGTAGTGTTTCCAGAGACAAGACTGAATTTAACCTTAGGGTTAAATGATCTTCTGGAACTCTTCTAATGACTTCTGTGGAGTTGATCCTGTCTCCATCAAGGTGTATATTTCTGCTGTGTTTGACTCAGGCTTTTGGATCTGGTTTCCTAACATAAGGTGATGAAGTACCTTACTGAGAAAGAGAGAAAAATGTGCTATTTTTTGCGTAAACCGAAATGCATACACAACTGTGAAATTACATGTGGAGGTGTGTGCCAGAAATATGACCTGGTTGTGTATTGTTTGTAATGGGAGGTAGGTGTGTTTGATAAAATCCCTGTTGTTTTGAACATAATCTGTTGCAAAAATCCCACTAGGCTCCTCTTGCATTCTGTCAGCCTGATGGCTTTTGAGCATCCCAGTTTACAGCTTCTGTCTAGACTATGGTTTGACCTTTTGTTCCTGGTGTCAGATGGTGACTTTCAAGAGCTTGAGTCTGCTGCTGTTGAGGAGAGATGGAAGCTGGTATTCCACTAACCTGAGCAGCTGGAACATCTGTTGAGGGAATAAAACAATCAGTTGTTTGCCTGAATAGTTGGACGATAAGAGACTTGGCTGGGGGGCTTTTTCAGTTTGTGTGACAAATGTTTTATCTCCCAGTTTGGAGTATAATGATATTTCATCTAAATAAGTAATTTAGTTTTGTTTGGGTTTGTGGTGTTTCGGGTTTTTTTTNTGCACCTGGAGGAGAAGAAAACAGAAATATCATGTGACTACTACATATTTTAAGTACGTATTGCAAATTAATACTTGTTGATGTTAAGTGAGCTTACAAACTCAGGTGTGGAAGTTGCCTGTGTGACTGAGTGGACTGAAAAACACTTGGAAAAAACCCACAAGATTTTTGTGATCTGGTGACACAGATGGAGGAGAGAGATGAAGGAGGTAAGATTACTGCATGGATAGCATTAGCATAAATGAGCAGCATAACAATAATGGATTCAAAGAGCAACTTGGTAAAATTGTTTTTATTCAGCTTTCAAGTTGGCCGCAAGCTGCACTTTAAACACGCAGTGTAGATATGCTGAAGAGCCTTCTACAGAGTCTGCCCTTCAGCGTATTTTTTGCTCTGTGTAATATAGTGCAGTAATGTGTATAGGAGCTGTGCAGGGGGGTGAGGGGAGGAGGAAATAAGCTTTGTGACCCAGTTTTATACACAAATTAGAAGGCTTAATTTGAGGCACAATCATTTCATCAGGTGCATGCTGCAACTTAAACTGTCAGGATTATTGGGTCCCTGGAGAGAAAATTTAATTATTTTTTTCCTAAATTTTTTCCTGCATTTTAAATGCAGAGCTACTTGCTATTTGCTTTAGTACATGCAGATTTTTCACCTGCTGCTAGCATTGTGACAGCTAAAGGTAGTTATAAAAATTGACATAAATTTATAAATAATGTCATCAAATGAACAACTGCAGCATTTCAGCTAAAGGCAGGGACTGGTACTGGACTTAGTTATTGAAGAAATGATCTGGGTTCCTTTCTTCCTTCAGCCTTCTAACTTCTGTCAAGTCTGTAACTACTGAGTGTAATATCGAATCAAATAAATAAAGGTCCACATATTTTAGAGAAATCTTTATGGAATGGAGAGGAGGACCTCTTCTAAGGGAGCTTCTTTAACTGTCCCTGGAAGTGCAGTAAATACAAGCACCATCACAAGCCTTCACTCATCTCTTTACTCTTCCCTTGCTGCCAGAAAAGGAAAGGCAGTCCTAGCACACTACAATGTATCCTCTCCCCACTGAGGACCAAAGCCCATGAAGTCGTCTGCCCTCAGAAATACGGCAGTGACTGCTCAGGCTTAACAACCTACGAGCATGTTTTACCAAAACAGCTCACACACCTCAAAGCGGAAGCTCTGCCTTCAATGCCAGAAGAAATCTATCACTGGCCTTCAAACGAAGGGGCTCTGAGGAAGTAGCTAGCCTGAAGACCAGAAGCACGGGTTTGTATTGATTTGTATTGCTGAGCCCTTCTGGAGGAAGGGACATTGGTGTTCCCCAGCCTCACAGTGGATTTGTGCCAGTGGAAGGGACTGCTACTGCGCTGTTTCTCTAAAGCCTCAATCTCTTTTCAGTAACAGATGTGCTAATATGTATCCAAAGCAGTGCACACCTAAAAAGCACTTCCTTAAAGTGCTTGCCAGTCATGGCTTACATTTTCCTGAGAATGAATCATATATGGGTTTGGGTTTGCTTTTATTTTTCTTTTTTTCTTTTCTTTTCTTTTTTTTTTTTTTTTTCCTCCCAACCTTAATCCCATCAGGTAATGGTGGGCCAGCAGGGCTGTGGTTTGAACCAGGTCAGTTTAATTTTTTCACTTCACAAGTAATATAGGAGAAGGGGAGAGGAAAGGTTTATACTCCAAACACGCAAAGGATAATCATATCTACTTCCTCAGTGCATTGGACTTCCTGTATCCAGCTTTTGGTAGCAGGGACAGGCTGCAGAGGTGGCCTCAGTGAAAAGAAATGGGGGCAGTCCCCATGCCAGACACAACTGGCTTCAAAGCAGACCTACTGCTGTCCAAAGCTCAGACCGTCAATGAAGCTGGTGGCATTTCTCTGTAAATGTATTTAAGAGAGGGTTAAGCATACTGCTTAAGGACAGTATCTCCAGGAGAGAGCAGTGAGGAAAAAAAGGAAAGAAACAGCACTGCAGAAACAGGACAGTGAAGAAGGAGAGGGAGGAGATGCTTCAAGCACCAGAGCAAAGATTACCTTGTAACCTATGGAAATCATGCTGAAGCAAGTTGTCCCCATGCAATGCATGGAGAACCACAATAGAGCAAATATCCACACTGCAGCCCATGGAGGATTCCATTCTGGAGCAGGGAAACCATGTAAGGAGGAAGGAGCCATGGAGAGGAACTGGTACAAACTGACCACAACTCCCATTGCTCATCCCTCTGATTTTTGGGGGAAGAGGAGGTAGAAGAGATGGGAATGGAGGAGTCAGATTGAGCCTGGGGAGAAGGACATTTGGGGTCAAGGGAAGGGGAATATTTCTGTCATTGTTGGTCACCATCCTGCTGTATTTCTAATTAGCAATAAATTAAACTAATCTTACCCAAGTGGACTTTACTTTGCCTGTGATAGTAATTATTAAGTGGCCTGACTGCCATTATCTCAACTCATGAGCTTCTTCACCTTATTTTCTACACTCTTTCCTGCTGAAGAGAGGGAATGAGAGAAAAATTGGATGAGGATCTATCAGCTATACAAGGTGACACCACCCTGAGTTACAGTATAGCTACAACAGAAAGTCAATTTGGTAAATGACACACACATAAAGGTAAGAGAAGTCTACAATCCTGGTGAGAATGAACAGCCAGCACCATGTGGTGACTTCCTTGAAGGGATCTTCTGGCAACACAGCAATCTCTTAGTCCACCAGTGGCTGATCTCTTCAGAAAATTTCACTCTACCTGGTTATGCCAAATGCTGCCTCAGTTGTTTGGCACAATTTATTGAAAGGATGAAAGACTGTTAGTAGATCAGTTTGCTTTTCAGTAGTCTGAGTTTTAAGTTCTTCCACTCAAATGGATGCTCTAGCATTAGCTGTTATTTATAAAGTGATTTGAAGTCCTTTTCATGTCATTTTGTGATTGGTTTGTGGTTGCATTGACAGAAAACCTCAGAATCAGTTGGATTTTTTTTTGAGGGGGGGATAAATGACGTGTTTTTCAGGATACATCTACAGCATTATTTGATTCTGACACCAGTGAATCAACCAGGAAATAACACACATTTGAAAGTCATCAAAGTTGTAAACTTCTGCAGTCCAAACTACGTATAAGTATCCTCAGTTGGTTTTGCCTAAATATTGACTTCGAGAAAGTAGTGAGGCAGCATGTAGCCTCTAGAAAGCATTTCTGGTTGGTTTGGGTTGACAATGAATCACATACAGCAAATGGCCATTCTTCTTCCCATGCAGGGCCAGACAGACAGCTTGATGGTATTCATTCCTCATCAGCCTTTGATAGATGTTGCAGAGTCAGTATGGATATGTTATCCTAGCACATCTCCAGGAAGGGATAGGCTTTGATAGAATTATGCCTCATGTTTCATATACCAGAAACCACATGAGAATAGATCAAGAAAATGTGCTGTAGTTGCCCTGTAAGAAGTTATTAACTTGCTGTTCAGAGAGAGATGACATAAATATCTCTTCTTGCTTTCTAGACTGCTGAAGCAAGATTGATCAAGTTACTAAAAACAAGTAACCTTTTTAATAGTGCTGGGGTTTTTGGAACAGTTAAACTACTGGTAAACGCAAACCTTTTCTCTTCCTTAGTTCAAGATACACTTCACCATGTAAACTCTGGGTTTCCAGTCAGCTATCAACAGGGTTTATACATCTCTTTCCTCAAGCCAAATTGAGTTCTTCTTTGCAGAGACTTCATAGCCAGTTTGAATCGTAACTCTAGTGTAGATGGTTCATAAGAATGCAGAACCACACCAGAGGGGAAAGGTAAGAAGTAACTCATTATACAGATGTAATACTGGTGGAGTGATGAATGTGTGAAGTGAATTGGAAAAATGTCTGTGAAAGTTGGATAATATTATTTCAACAGCTGTTGTGTGATTTATTATCTCCGTTCCTTCTCCTGTCCTAGACATCTTTAAATGTCTCCTTCCTAGACATCTTTAAATAGAAAGAGTCTCTGAAGTCACNAAAATGTTTTTCTTTTAGATATGTTTCTGAACTGCTCCTTCTAATCCCATAGTTAAACATCTCATAGCACTTCTCAAGCCTAAGGTCACAGCAGTGTAGACAGCGAGAAAAGTCCTACTTGCAAGTACGCCTTGCTGCCTGTCTTGTTGAGCCTGACAATTCTCAGTAGTGCAATTTGCCTCTGGGCACAAAAAACTCATTTTCAACCTTGGATCTGTTTATTACACCTGTACTACTAGCTTCAGTGTTCATTTTAGGTGTTGTTTTGTTTTGTTTTGTTTTGGTTTTTTCTCCTAGTGCAAACATTAGCGGAATGAGACACAGGAAAAGCATAACAACATAAGAGGTATGTGACTTTCCACTTAAGGCTACAATGATTTGCCGCTGACTTTGGAAAATCTTTATGGCTAACGACTTTAAGCATGTGTTTAAATCAAGTGTGTGCCTAAATTGAACATGTAGTCATTGTATGTATAAACCGGAATGAAAAAGTACTTGGTTCACTACTCAAAAATAACAAAGCATTTTCTTAGCATCTGTTGACTTTAAATAGTCTTCTGAACAAGTTCCAGGTAAAAAGAATATGTGTTTATCTTCAGTTTAAGCATAAAAGGGAAAAAAGGGTTTTCTTATAATCATACTGAACTAAAATCTTGTATGAAAGTACTGAATTTTGAGATAGGGCTAAAACTCTAAATGGGAAATGTTTTACAAATGTTTATATTTGTATCTAGTTGGATTTTTTCACATATAGGAAAATAAAGGACATATCACTCACCTAAAAAACAAAACAAAACCCACACACCTCTACAAAAATTAACATGCTTAAGTAACAATGAAGACTGTGGCTCCCATTTTCAGCCACAGAGTATTTTGTAAGGTAGGTGACAAGAAAATATGATATAATGGTGAACATTAGACTACAGAAAACATGAGATTTGGCTGCATTTTCTTCAAAAGTAAGAGAGACTGAGAAACCTGTGTTGGGGTTTGTTTCAGCTAACCTTTCTTGTGGACAATACAGCTGTCTGAAGCAGAACTAGACATCCAGGAGCTTCTCCTAGATGGGCATTTTTAAGGCATGATTCATCTCACTGCACTTCAGATGTCCAAAATAGGGCAAATTAATGTTGTTATGTAAATGCTTATTCCTTCCTGTTGACTAACCATGTATTGACATTTCACCCAGCTGGAGACCAGATAGATGGAATATAAGAGCTGGTGAGATGTATCTATCCCAGAAGTGGCAATAATAGTGATTTTTGAAATTGAGACTTCACAGGAGACACCAGCATTTTATTAACATAATCAGAAATAATTAGAGACTGTTTTAGAAAAGCCAGACAATCATGTCGAGGCACTTTTAAAAATCCCTAAGCACCGGAGATGATATTGTCTTTAATGCAAATGTAGAATGGCAACAATTTAAGGAACTGTTTTTCCTGTTTCTTTTTTTTTAATTTTATGATTTTCTTAACTTCTGCAAAGTTTTTTGTTTTTTTTTTTTTTTTTTTTTTTTTTTTNCTATTCAGCTGGATTTTTTTACCCAAGTAACATAAACCACTCCAACTCTTGGAGAGAAAGTAGCTCCTGAAAGTAGCTTGCTTGGATTTTAGCTAAAAAAATGCTGCAGGGCAGATGGAGCAAGCATGCTTATGTTTTGTAAATATATGCAGTTTGTACTGATCTGGTGGTGTGCTGCTTCTGCTGGCCAATGGCTACTGCGTCCTGCCTTCCTGGATAGTAGGTTTTATTCTGAGACCCTTGGGTATAATAAGCAACACAGCCGGATGGCAGCAATGTGTTTTGAAGAACATGAGTAATCTCTGGTGTCTGAGAATAGAATTAGGATGAGCAACCCTATGAAAAGCCAGTAATTTCTTCTTATTTCAGCCTCTGTGTGCTCTGAGTCACACTTCAGGTGATACCCCAAGGTTAGTCAAAAAAGAGTTCTGGATTTCAGTGCAGCTTAAGGGTGTACCCCCATTTCTGGGAAAAGTACTCATCCATTTAAAAGTCCTTTTAACAAAGGCAACTAACTCAATAGACGGGGACACACAGAGGCAGAACAACTTACTTTGCAGCTGCCTTAGTCCTTACATTTTAAAAGTTTTACTCCAGTAGTTTCACTTAAAAAAAAAATTGTTCTTAACTAGGAATGGGGAAAACTGCAAAGGAAGTGTACATAGAGTGAAAAAAAACAAAAAACAAAACAACTAAAACCAGAAATGAACTTTGGTGGAACTTGGCAAATATTTTAGTGTCCCCTTTGCCAAGGAATTTGTGTTGGCTGCTCTGGTTGTAGCTGTGGTGATGGGATAGATTCAAAATTTTCTTGAATTCGATATTTGAGGGGGGTATTCCCCAAGTGCAGACATTTGCATTGCAGGACAAAAGACAAGCTCTGGCTAATAAATATTGCAAGTGAACATCACTCACTTGACTACTTCTACCTTGACTACTCTTTCTACCTGGACTTTCTTCTGAATCTAGTGGCACTGTCCTGGACAATGCTGGATCACTGGATTTGTGTTGATCACAGAGAGCAGAAGTCAAAGCATCTATCACCTCTAAAAATTACTCATTTCAAAGCAAAACTTAAAAACTTGCTTCAATGGCTATCTCCAAGTTCTTTAGCTAAGAATTTTGCAATTAATATTGCAGTAGTCTGACATCAGCCACAGATTTTACTTGTAGATCATAGAATCATAGAATCATAGAATCATAGAATGGTAAGGTTGGAAGGGACCTCAAGGATCATCTAGTTCCAACCCCCTGCCATAGGCAGGGACACCTCCCACTAGTACAGGTTACTCAAGGCCTCATCCAATCTGGCCTTGAACACATCCAGGGAGGGAGCAGCCACAACCTCCCTGGGCAACCTGTTCCAGTGCCTCACCACCCTTACTGTAAAGAACTTCCTCCTAACATCCAGTCTAAATCTCCCCTCTGCCGGTTTAAGCCCATTGCCCCTTGTCCTGTCATTGCAGGACCTTGTAAATAATCCTTCCCCAGCCTTCTTGTAGGCCCCCTTCAGATACTGGAAGGCTACTATCAGGTCCCCTCGAAGCCTTCTCTTCTCCAGGCTGAAGAGCCCCAACTCCCTCAGCCTGTCCTCATAGGAGAGCTGCTCCAGCCCTCTGATCATCTTTGTGGCCCTCCTCTGGACCCGCTCCAACACTTCCATGTCCTTCCTGTGCTGAGGGTTCCAGAACTGCACACAGTACTCCAGGTGGGGTCTGACGAGAGCAGAGTAAAGGGGCAGAATCACCTCCCTTGCCCTGCTGGCCACGCTTCTCTTGATGCAGCCTAGGACTCGGTTGGCTGTCTGGGCTGCATGTGCACACTGCAGACTCATGTTGAGCTTTTCATCAACCCAGACTCCAAGGTCCTTTTCCTCAGGGCTGCTCTCCAGCCATTCACCACCCAGCCTGTATTTGTGCTTGGGATTGTGCCTACCCAGGTGCAGGACCTTACACTTGGCCTTATTGAATTTCATCAGGTTGGCCTGGGCCCAACTCTCCAGCCTGTCCAGGTCCCTCTGGATGGCATCCCTGCCCTCTAGCAAGTCGACTGTGCCACACAGCTTGGTGTCATCTGCAAACTTGCTGAGGGTGCACTCCATTCCTCTGTCCATGTCACTGACAAAGATGTTAAACAGCACTGGTCCCAGCACTGACCCCTGAGGGACACCACTTGTCACTGGTCTCCAGGTGGACATTGTGCCGTTGATCGCCACTCTCTGGGTTCGACCATCCAGCCAATTCCTTATCCAGCGAGTGGTCCATCCATCAAGTCCATGCTTTTCCAGTTTGGTGACCAGGATGTCATGTGGGACAGAGTCAAATGCTTTACTCAGGTCCAGGTAGATGACATCAGCTGCCTTTCCCTTGTCCACTGTCGCTGTGACTTCATCATAGAAAGCCACTAAATTTGTCAGGCAGATCTGCCCTTGGTGAAGCCATTGCTGGTTCCCACCAATCACCTCTGGTTTGTTTTCCATTTGCCTTAGCAGGACTTTCAGCAGGATCTGCTCCATGATCTTGCCAGGCACAGAGGTGAGGCTGACTGCTCTGTAGTTTCCAGGGTCATTCTTTTTACCCTTCTTGAAGATGGGTGTTATGTTTGCCCTTCTCCAGTCAGCAGGAACTTCACCAGTCTGCCATGACTTTTCAAATATGATGCACAGTGGTTTGGCAACTTCATCTGCCAGTGGCCTCAGGACCCGTGGGTGGATCTCATCAGGCCCCATGGACTTGTGCACATTCAGGTTTCTTAGGAGCATCCTACTTTAAAGTAGGAGATCCTACTTTAACCTTGAAATACGTCATGTATTGCTTCTCCTGTATCCTTCTCCTTATGATTTTAGTTACATCAAATGCATGCTTGTCCTTTCTTGTACCTTGTTTAACTTAACAGTGATCTTGTATTCTGACACCTTTAAACCAACCCAGTTCTGCAACAGAAACTTTTGTAAGCATTGTGAAGTCATTTAAATCTAAAACATTGCTCTGGGTTTTAAAAGACACAAGCATGTTCGTCTGATCTTCTCAGCCAACTGCCGTTGGCAGCACAGTGTGGTGTACTTGCAGACCAGGTACGGCAAAAATGTTTCTTGCAAGCATCTGCACCCGAGGGGAGCTTCCTAAATCATTTCTGGATGTTTCACCATTGAGGATAATAACAACAAATAGTTAACAATAAAGGCAGCAATAAAGGTGGTAATAATAAAGGTACCACATGCTTTTTGGAGATGCAACCGGATCCATATTTAGCCCTGGAAGTGCTGTCCTGATCCATGGTTTCTCAAATTCTCCTCAGAGAAGTGAGTTTTGTGAGGAAGGGAGGAAGATGTAACTGATTAATGGAGAAATAAAGCACAAAACTAAGCTGTAGTCTTTGAGTATGGGGAGGTGGAAATGGCAGTGCTTCTCAGAGGTCACTGTTCAGATGGCCTCTCATCAATTGGGTTTGCATCACCTGGGAAGCATGCAGTCCAAGACGACATTAACTTGCTCTGTCTAGAATGAAGACAGATTAAATCCTCTCTGAAATACAGGAAGAAGTCAGGTGGGTAGCAGAATAACACCTAGCACAAAGTATTTTAAAATCTGAAGAAAAAAGATAACTCTAATATTCCTGGAAAAAAAGTCACTGCAGATCTACCTGGAACCAAGAGTTAGGCATTGCAAGAACGTGGCCTTTCCTCCAAATTCACTGCTTGAGGTTGTAGATGGTATAAAGGCATTAAGGCTTTACCAAAGGCACCAGTGTAGAAAATGCAAGATACAGGACACACAGCAGATTCTTCAGCTTTGGGAACATCTTAATCATGAGGGATTTATTATTTGGAGGGAAGACAAAGAGGAAAAAACATCCTTCTAGCTGCAAAAACAATTGTCTTTCAATTTTCTGTGATGAATTCCTGGAGGTGGGTGGCCATTCATGCAAAAAGTGGATTTCTGGCTGAGAAAACTGTGTAGGTAAATGAGCTTTGTCCACTGAAATCAGCTGTGGTAGAAAAGTTCTCAATTACTTTTTCTTAGTGGGATCAGAATCTTAAAAGTCTGTTATCATATATTAATAGGATAACATTGCTACACACATTTTAACTGATGAGCAGTCCTAAATTGCACTACAGGTGCCTAGAGTGTATGAGGCTGGGGAGTGCCTGACCATTAACACAAGTCTTGCTTTGTTTGACTTCCTACTGTCAGACAGCACAGTTTAGGGCATTTGGTAAAAAGAAAAGTCCACTGACTGTCTGGAATCATTAAAGTAATGTGCTTTTTCTTTGAGGGACAAAAACCCAAGACCTGGTTTCTTTACAGTATGGTTGGTTTAGGCAGAGATACTTAAAAGCTATCCCAACAGAACACAATCAGGAGACATGTCCAGAAGGTTTTCTAATTCACCTAACTAGACTGCTTCACCCTATGGTGGTAAGTGTTGTGATGGGGCTAGAGTCCTAACAGTCTAAGGAGAGATAGAAAGAGTCTGAAATTTGGTGTTTCAGTTCTGAAAGGCAGCTTACATACCTAACAGCTGTTGTATATTCATTCAGTAGTACAAGTTGCTCTCCCTTGAAGCCATTCTTTAAAATTTTCATCTTCCCTATTTAAAAGCTTGAAGCTAATCAGTGTAAAACAAAATAACTTTTTTTCCCCCTGAGACTGTCTCATTACAGATGAAAAGTTGCACAGACACCTCTGTTTTTTAATAGTTTTCTGTTTCACATTTCAGCAGACTCTTTGTATTCACCTGCCTGCTGTTTTTTGATAAATTG
Source organism: Eubucco bourcierii (assembly GCA_013396675.1). Classification (NCBI taxonomy): domain Eukaryota; kingdom Metazoa; phylum Chordata; class Aves; order Piciformes; family Ramphastidae; genus Eubucco; species Eubucco bourcierii. The sequence continues at coordinate 56,179 of VWZE01000549.1, forward strand.
CAGCCTGAGTTCACTACACACAGTATCTCTGCCTGTGTTGCTTTTCAGCTGAGATTTGTTTAGAGTTTTATCAATAAATAGTGATGTAGGTGGCTTTGTTTGTTTGAGGTTCTTTTGTAAAGTTTTCTGTCATATACATAAGAATCTACAAAACCCTGCTTGGACTTCTTTTGATGTTACTGGCATCTGGTTCTTAATCTCTTAAATATTTTATTTTTTTTCTAGAAGCCTCTTGGATGATGAGACTATTTTATTTCAGAGGTACTGAATGCTTGTTATTGTGGGAATGCTAGGTGATCACACCTACAGTACTATCTGAACTCCCTACTGCTCTGCAGCTGCTGAAGCTTCCACTCAGATGCTGTTTCTGTACCTGTTCTGTAACTTGGCACTTGCCTGGAAAGACAACTGCATTTCCTTGTGTTCCCTGAATTATGCTCTTTTCTGTAGGAAAACCAAAGCACAGCTGTCTCATTCTCTAAAAAACCAGGCTGCTGCATTTCATTGTCCTGACTCACCAGACATTAGAAAGGTTGAAATTTGCAGAGATCTGCTAGCTTATGACTGGACATTAAGTTTGTAATCGCCAATGTCCGTAATGAAGGTATTGCTTTAGAATGTTCTTTTAATAGTGAATGGCAACACAGCTGGGGATTTTCTTCCTGCTGCTTTAAAACCCTCTATCATTTCATCAGATGTGGCTCAGAAAAATAGCTACTCTTAAGCCATATTGAGCAACTGACCACCTTTCCTAGCAGCATAAAGCATTTCTTGTGTTACTTGGCCAAGTATTGAGTTCTAGACTCTTACCCTCATCCCTTGATGCCTTACCCAGATTCCTGAATACAGCTCAGTTCGTTCTGCTAGAATACCACAGTTGCTATTGTGCTGCAGTATAGATATTGATGTGTGGGCACTCAAATGCCAGGCTGTGCTTCTGGTTGACATTTGTTGACTGATTTAAAGATTCACCACTTATAATGCACTTGATGCACTACATATTAGTATTTCTTTTCATCTAGGACTTTTTGTATGACATTTCTGTGTTGCATTTGAGGTTTGGGCTTTTAGAAAGGGAACTTGACTGAAAGTTTACATACGGAAAACTAGAAAGTGGTC
>VWZE01000549.1:57330-81633 GCA_013396675.1 Eubucco bourcierii
TCTGCAGAAAGCAAGGAAAATACTGTGTAAAGCCCAGTGAACAATGAAAATTCTTAATTATTCCTAAGGATATCAAGGAACTCAAGGCCAAGCCTGAATAATCTACTCTGTTACAAATGTCTGCCTAAGTATTGATTTATTCTCAAGTTAAAGTTCTTTTAATTGGCTTTTGGAAAGTCTGAACAGAAAATCCTGACGATTTTACATGTTTCTGTCACAATTACCTAGGAAGGAATACTCATACCTTTTGGTTTGGTATAGGTGGGTTTTTTTCGGTTCTTTTTGGTTTTTTTTTTTTTTTTTAGTTTAAAATCTGGTTTTCCCCACTTGTTTTCCTGATTTGGGCTGGATCTGCTTAGGGCTATTTGCAATTACAAGACTCTTCCCCCTAAACACAGCAGAAGAACAGACAGAAATCTGACAGGGGAAGAAAGTCCTTTTATATATAAAGATGGTATTGGCATCAGCAAAATTATTTTCATTTCAGCAAAAAGAAAAGCAATAGCAAACCAGATTTTGGGTGCATTAGCAAAGCAAAAAAATGCCTTGCTAGCAGAGCAAGGGCAAATGTTTTAGTGCTAGAAAGATGATTTCAGTCAGCAGTGCACTTTTTAACAACCATCTAGTTATGAGCAAGCAGGCAGTCCCAATCTGGGAGTTCCGCTGTGTGGTTTAACATCAGAAAACCAGTCCAGGACTTCACTGACCAGCAGTTGCTCACACACCCCACGGCTCATCGGAAGCCTTCGAGGTTCCAAACCCCGATGCACACGTGGACAAGGCAGATGTCTTTTGTTCTGTTGCGCTAACCTCTTCTGCATAACCTCTTCTGCATTCCTCCCACGTACGGTATCGCATCTCATTGCCAGTTCCTGCTCTCCGAGAGGTAGACTTTGGTGGAGGAACCGTGTGGGAAGAACCTTTTGTTTTCTACAGGCAAATGAGCAACCAGTTAATTCCAAAGACCTTAAAGAGTCTCACACTTAAAACCGAAAGTCCTTTTAGTTTAGCCCAACAGGCCAGTTTTCTGTAGGGATGATCGGTGGTAGTCAGTGTTTACACGGATTCTAAATGTTAACAGCCATTGGCTGAGACAGTGCAAAACCAAAGAAGAAACGGCAAGGACGAGTTGTAAAACAATGTCTCACGTGGTACTAAAGACAAGAGTAGACCTGAAGGAGGCACTTCGGGTTCATAAAGTGACAGGCACCACACACACACACAAAACCCCTAAACCCAGGAAAGTGGCAGAAGAGAATTTCTCTCCACAAACGGGGCGCAGGGAAAAGCCTCCTCAGTGCGGAGCGGCGACGCGGCGGTGGGGAAACAGCCCAGCATGCCGTGGCGGCCCGCTCCTCCTCGGCGCTCCGGCCCACGAAGAGGGCGAGAGCGATCCATAGGTGGTCAAGTTCACAGGCAGCGCGACCGCTACGACACCGGGAGCCCGAAGGCGCCCGACAGTACCACCACGGCCAACCCCTCCCGCAGAGCCGGCGACGCCCGCTGGCCCTTACGGCGTCCGCACGCGCCCGGCACGGCACGCCCCGCCCTTCCCCCCGCGGAGCGCGCCCCGCGGCGGCGGCCCCTCGAGGCAGCCCAACGCGTCCCCGCCTGCCGCCGCCGCCGGGCGGGACCATCTCATCCTTTGGCGAGGGGGGGGGCGCGCTCCGCCCCGGCTCCCCGCCTGGCCCGCTTACCCCCAGCGCCGCGCAGAGCGCCCCTCCGCCTGGCGCGCGGCGTGGTCACGCCCAGCACAGGCATTAGCGCCCCCCGGTGAGGGGCGCGGGCGCCTGGGCATCCTCTGGTAGTAGCGGCGGCTCCTCTCCGGCACCTCGGAGCGCCGCGGGCGCGGAGCGGCTCTTGTTGCCAGCCGTGGGCCCCGCCGCCCCTCTCTGCGCCGCCGGACAACGCCATGAAGCCGGCGGTGCTGGAAGTAATGAGGATGAATCGGGTGTGCAGGATGGTCCTGGTCACTTCCGTGGGCTCCTTCATCCTCGTCATCTTCTATTTCCAAAGTATGTTGCACCCAGGTAGGGCACCAGCACCGCCGCACCGCAACCGCACTGGCACCGCATCGGCATCGGCTCCGCGGAGGGCAGCGCCCCGTTCTGCGCTGGCCCGCTCCCCGCCGACGCAGGTGGCGGGTGCCCCGGGAGCCCTCGTCGGCTGCTGCCGGCCCCGGCTTTCGTCTCCCGGCGCCGCTGCGGCAGGCACGCGATCCAGCGTTGGGTACAGCGCCCTGCAGCCCAGCCGGTAGCCCCATCCCGGCCACCGCCCGGAGCAGCCGCGAGAAGGTCGCCTCGCTCCCCGCAGGAAACTTACCGCGGAGGGAGGAAAGTTGTTTTATTTTACGGTTTTGTTCTTTACTGCCTTGCGCTTAGGGGAACGGGGACAGGGGGCGGCACTAGCCGGCAAGCTACCCGCGGCAGAGAGCGATGTCGGGAGCTGCCTAATCCCCGCGGGTCCTTCCCCATCGAGAGGGGGACCCCGGGTCGATCACCCTTATCTGCCGCCGGGGCTCCGGGCCCTCGGCTTCGCTGCTCGTCTTTTTTTGGTGGGTATCAGGGAAACGGCGACGCGCCAGGGGCACCCGCCGCCGCTGCCAGGGGGCAACCTCGCGCCGGCTCGCCCAAGTTGGCCGGAGCAGCGGGGCTGGCTGCCCGGCCCGGGCTGTTCCTATTCGTGGCACAGTGGAGCCGGGCGCCCGCAACCGGAGCGCTTCTGCCCGGTACTGCTCTATCCTCGGGGGTTCGGGTGGCTGAGGAGCTCTTGGTGGTGCTTCCGCACAGATTCTAACTGCGGGGTGCCGTACTCGTCTCCGAGTCGAACTCCTGGCTGCATAATGCGACTTTAATGCCCCAGTTTACAAGCGCGGTGGACGCTGGGCACAGCGCGATACTGGGGTGGCGGATGCTGGCTCCTATGCAAATCATTCGTAGAGTCGGCTATTCAGTCACACAAAGGTGAATTTGGACCACGGAAACTTCATGAGTGCCTGCTGCGTGCACGATGCCATCGTGTTTTGCAGTGAGGCTGCTTTGTGTATCTTGGCTGCGAAGTTTATCCAGTGGAAAAAATTTTTTTTTTTTTTTTTTTTGTTAGTCTGTCCGTCCGTCTCACATTTTCCCCTTCCTGCCTGAGGAATGAGGTGGAAATTGCACTTTTAGTGCCTTTGGAGGGATCTGAAAGCTGAGCAGGGAAGTGAGGCTGGTAAGAGGGGGCAATACCTCTTAGACCACAGCTGTGGCTGGCAGAGTGGCCTTACTTCAGGGCAGGTGAGTCCTCTCAGCCCTACCTGCATAGCTCTCCTGCCAGATCTCAGTGCCGTGCCTATGGGCATAGATGTAGCAAAGAAGGGGATTACAGCTTTCTATAATGTACGTTCCATCCCTGCTTGTGGCCTCCAAATCATAGTTGGTTAAAAATATTTTTTTCTTAAAGTTTTTGAAGTTAAGTGGTAGAGGCTTGATGTACTGGTAGGAATAGAAACTGGTAGATCTGCTGTTCTGTGGTGAAGCCAAGTCCCATTTGGCATTTTTCCTTCATCTGCCTGCTCCCCCGAAGTTGGTATAATTTGGTTGATGAATATGTTCTTGCATGGTGTCCATCTGTGTTAATACCTTCCAACTCCTTGGAAAAAAAAAATCCATATTTTTGTTTCCTGCTGCATCTGCTTCATGCTTACTGGTTTCACAAGGGGTGCTTAGCCTGGCAGACTAAGTAGCTATTTTGGAGCTTCAGAATTGTTGGTTGTAACACAGCTTCACCACTTCAGTGAAAGCTATGGTATTTTCACTGGTTGCATTCCACAGGTGACATGGTTTGCATGCATATTCGTAGTATTTGGCCAAGAATTACTATATTCCCTTCTTCCAGATGAATTTTACTGCTGGAACACAAACTCAGCATGCAGTAGGTGACAGATTAAATTAAATGTTATTCTCTGAATTTCTGAACATTCAAAAAATTGCCTTTCAAGACTTTTCAATATCCTCTGTAGCTAACTGTTGGAGATTATGGCTTTAGATTTCTGCTATTGTGAAACTATAAATAGGTTGAGGTTTTAGTACAATACAAAGGATTTACCATAAACTCTGAGGAGGGAATGTGATGCTGTGAAATCCCCAGGAGGATAATCTGTACCCTCTTTTTGTTTGACTCCTATTTAGATTGTTGGCATGAGTGAAGTAGATCTGGAAATAAATGCAATCATCCTTATTGTACCTTTTTGATCATAATTGGTTCTGCCTTTTTTTTTTTGTTTGTTTGGTTTTTTTTTTTTTTTTGTTTTTTTTTTTTTTTTTTTGTTTTGAGCAGTGGTGGTGAGGGAACAACTGTATTTCCACTACAGCGGAAACTGCTAGAAGCCTATCAAGCTGTAATCTAGATCCATATAGAGTGTGGCCATTTGGTTTATGTATGGTTTGTAAGGCTTGAACAGCTGTTTTCACCAGGTGTCTGTTATGTGATCATATGTGCTACCATCTTGGTGGTGCAGGTGATAAATTAATGAATGTGGAGCTCCTGAAGTGGAGAGAGAGACAGCAGACCTGCCAGTGTGACATATATCAAGTAGAAGATCACGTTGAGGCATTATGTCCTTACTTTAAGATACGTTAGTAACCCTTCTTGATGTGTGTTTGAATTCATTGGAGGCTGACCCTGGGCAGAGTGCATGCATGGAATAGGACTGGAAATATTAAGAGCTTTCAGAATCTTGGCTGATACTTCTTTTGTTGTGGGAGGGTGTTTTAAATTTTAGCCCATCTGCACTAGAGCATGTCTTAGGATAGCTGCCAGAGGGAGCTGTCTCCTATACCCTGGCTTGCCACCTGTCACTGTTCTTGGTAGCTTGCAGTGCTCTCTGAAATAGGCACTTTGTAATTTGAATTAGCTGAAAAATTCCCACCCAAACCTTTTAGATGGAAAATAAGCTTATATTCTTTGCAAGAAATGTTATCTCTTCAAAATCTGACAGTCTCTTCACCCACTAAGTTACCTTAGTGAGTTTCAGGAGGCTTGTTCTCTGCCTTCAGAGCTTTCCAAACAATTTTAGGTGTGATTCAGAAGGGGAAAGATACTGTAAGGCCATCAAATGATGAGATCAACCCCTCTCATAGTCTAGATGTCTGCTAGACAGCTAATTCCCATTTTAGGATATATGAAGGTGCATTTCTTTGCTACAAACAGGAAAAAACCAAATTTGTGCTGACATATTTTTCTTTGGGATGAATAGAAAAATGACTGGTTTAATGTAAGCCTTTTTTAAAAACTAAGAGAAAACAAACCCTAATGACAAAACCCTGCCTGAAACAGGGAAGGTGAATTTAACCTTATCTGTACAAAATAATGTAATACTGTGTCCCTTGCACTGTATCTCAAATACAAGCACGTTGGAAGGAAATTAGGTGATTTTTGTTCTTTGGGTTTTTTTGACTCCATACCCATTGTTTATTGGGAAGCTGGTGGTAAATGTGCTGTCTAATACACCATTGCGTTGTCTGAATTTTGGCAGAGGTCGTCTGTGTGCTGGGGAACTCTCTGTCCCATATAAGGTTCCCTGACCACTTGTTGAGGGGGGGAAGTCGTGCGGTGCAGCTCTCCAGTGCTCAGGAGCCCTGTTGAGAAAATTAGAGAGCTATGCATTTGAGTGGCTCCTTGTTCCTGAGGGAGGAAATGGCAGTGGAGACTTCAGTGTGTTTTCCTGTTGTCTATATAGCCTTTTCTGAAAAGAAAAACATCCTGCACTGTTTACTGTAACTGGATGTATAGCAATATATAAAGCTGATTTTTGTTTTGTTTTGTTTGGTTGGTTTTTTTCGTCCTGGCTCTTTGGTCAGAATATTCCCCCCACCTTCGCCATCAGTAAGTTGCAGATGACACGAAGTTAGGAGCAGATGTTGATCTGTTGGAGGGTAGGAGGGCTCTGCAGAGGGACCTGGGCAAGCTGGATGGGTAGGCAGAGGCCAGTGGAATGAGATTTAACAAGGCTAAGTGCAGGGTTCTACACCTTGGCCACAGCAACCCCAAGCAGTGCTACAGGCTGGGGACAGAGTGGTTGGAGAGCAACCAGGCAGAAAGGGACCTGGAGGTGCTGGTAGAGAGTAGCTGAACATGAACGAGCAGTGTGCCCAGGTGGGCAGCAGATCCCATGGCATCCTGGCCTGGATCAGGGACAGTGTGGCCAGCAGGAGCAAGGAGGTTATTCTGCCCCTGTACTCAGCACTGGTCAGGTCACACCTTGAGTACTGTATCTGGTTCTGGGACCCTCCATTCAAGAGAGATGTTGAGGTACTGGAAGGTGTCCAGAGAAGGGCAACAAGGCTGGTGAGGGGCCTGGAGCACAGCCCTGTGAGGAGAGGCTGAGGGAGCTGGGGGTGTGCAGCCTGCAGAAGAGGAGGCTGAGGGCAGACGTCATTGCTCTCTGCAGCTCCCTGAAGGGAGGTTGTAGCCAGGTGGGGTTGGGCTCTTCTCCCAGGCAACAAGCAACAGGAGGAGGGACACAGTCTCAAGTTGTGCCTGGGGAGGTCTAGGCTGGATATTAGGAGGAAGTAAATTCTTGCCCGAGGGAGTGATTTGCATTGGAATGGGCTGCCTAGGGAGGTGGTGGAGTCACTGTCCCTGGAGGTGTTCAGGAAGAGACTGGAGGGGCACTTAGTGCCATGGTCTGGTTGATTGGCTAGGGCTGGGTGATAGGTTGGACTGGATGATGTTGGAGGTCTCTTCCAACCTGGTTGATTCTGTGATTCATCCCACCATGTGCTAGTGTGCTATCTGGATAATTCAGTGCAAACTGATTATTGCTCCATGCTCCTGCATCTTCTGTCTATGTACAATGGGTCATTCTTGGGGTTTTATGTAACTGGCTGTCATGGTTTTCTCTGCTGCCTTTGCCGTGAAATCGGTTTGTGCAGTAGTCCTTAGCCTGTCTGTGCTCTTACAGATGTTTGCTTGCTTCTGTAGGTGTCCCAGATGCAGTGAGCAGGGGACTGCAGAAAGCGCATTCAGGAGCAGTCTGCTGGGCTGGGGTCAGACTATTGATGTGTTGCGATCCTTTAAGGTGGAAAATTCCACCTAAAGGTAGAACAATTGATGTTACCGTTATCTTTCCCGAGGCAGATTTATGAAACAAACTTGTTCTAAACATGATTTTTTTTTTTTCTTGACTGCAGACCAGAATGCGGTTGCTCTGCTTTTCATGGTGTTGTTTTTTTTTTGTTGTTTTTTATTTGTTTTGGGTTTTTTAGACTCAACTGCTGTTCTGTGGATGCTAGAAAGGTTAGATCCTCAGACTTGCCTCCTGTCCATGATTTTCTCAGTTACACATGCAGCATTGTATGACTGATAGCTGCTTTTTCCTTACAGGCGGATGTTGTGTACCTTTGCTCAAATGTCAGAACAACTCAAATCACATGAGACTCCTTTTTTTCTTCACCATTGGTTTTGATGGAAGATTCTGTTTGAAAATCAATGCTGCAGTCTCCCATCTTGCAATTGATCCTTGCTTTCTCCTCTGCTTATAAAGGAGAGTGCAACATGCAAAGCAGTGGGTGTGTGACATTCCTTTGATGGACCTCGTATACTAGTTTTGAATTATTCTGTTTGGGATACAGAGAAATGAAGCTCATTTGACAGCAACAAGAATCTGGCCCTCATTTAATTGCATGCAGTGCAATCCATCCCCCTGCTGTGTCTGTGAGGGGGCTGTGCTATATCTTTTTGTTGGTGCCCCTTTAAACTTTTCATTCATTTCCATGGGACTGCCATGTGTGTGAGTGAATTGACTCTGGTTCCCTTTCTCAAAGGTACTGGCAGCCTGGAACTGCTTTAAGCTGAGAGTTAAACTGCCCTTCTTATTTTCTGGACTTCGTGGTTAGTGAATGTTGAGCCTATTAGAAGAGCAACGTTTTCTAGTGCAGTATGTATGAGTGTAGTTTTTTGCAACCACTGCATGCTGACCTTAATAAAAATCCATTTCTGACTGTGTTCAAGGAAAAACTACCCAGACTGTCAACAGTAATGTCTTAAATGTTGAGTTATCAGAGTATCTGTTGCTCCATTTCTACAATATAGGTTTTTATAAACTTGTAATATTTTTACTGCTGTGAATTGACTTTGGGAAAGGGTGTGCTGACTTCCATAGTGTTGATACTCTATTTACAGATGCAGAAATGTCATGACTTGGCTAAAGACTTAAACTTTTCAGAGATAAAGTCAATGTGAATTGAAACTTTGTATTTACTATAGAAAACAAACGAACCTCAATGAACCACAAATAGAGTAGAAATGCCCAGTGAAGGACACAGGTAGGAAGCTATGGTCAGTCTGTTTTTGGCGTACCAGTGCTGCAGAGGGGGGTGTATATAGCAGTAATCAAAGTGTAACTGTTCTCTCCATCCATGCCTTGGAGTACCCACGAAGCCTCTCATCTGCACACAAGCCCATTTCAGAGCAATGCAGAACAACAGAATCATCATAGAATGGCCTAGCTTGAAAGGGACCTTAGAGACCATCTACTCCAACCTCCCTGTCACGGGCAGGGATGCCTCTCGGCTGGGCTCATCAGTGAAGTGGCAACTCTGGTCAAGCATAGGCTTAGATAAGAGTTTGAATAAATCTGTCAGAATTAACCTGCTTTGGTAGCTAGCAACTGTTCTTGGTAATAACTTGCTATCCTGCTGTGCTGGGGCTTCCCCCTACCTACATTGAACTTGAAAGGTTCAGAGCAACTCTGTTACATGTGCTGGTGCTGTCACTGCATGTCAGGGACAACAGAATTCTGCTCTCAAGGTGTGGTCTCTGGTGCACCTCACATACCTGCTGTAGTGGAACCATGAAAATAGAGAATGCCCCTCTGCTGCAAAAGGCAAACAGAGATAAAAGCAAAGTAGGAACCAACCCCCTCCTTCTTACTAGCTAATTGTTATGGTCCACATGAATATGAACTTTGATCTTTATATGGAAATCCTTCAGAACTGTGAAAAGTGATAGGGACTTTCTTCCTTTATTGCAGTTTTACGGTGATTGAGCAAAGTGCAATGACAGTATACTCTACAGAGAAGCAATGTATTAACTTACAGATATGCTAAGTGTGGGTGTGTGAGTAAAAACCAGGATAGGTTATCCACATCAGCCTTGATCAGCTCTGTTGATACAGGAAGAGCACAGAAAGAAGGTCCTGCACCTGGGTAGGCACAATCCCAAGCACAAATACAGGCTGGGTGGTGAATGGCTGGAGAGCAGCCCTGAGGAAAAGGACCTTGGACCTTGGAGTTGATGAAAAGCTCAACATGAGCCTGCAGTGTGCACATGCAGCCCAGACAGCAACTGTGTACTGGGCTGCATCAAGAGCAGTGTGGCCAGCAGGGCAAGGGAGGGGATTCTGCCCCTTTACTCTGCTCTCGTCAGACCCCACCTGGAGTACTGTGTGCAGTTCTGGAACCCTCAGCACAGGAAGGACATGGAAGTGTTGGAGTGGGTCCAGAGGAGGGCCACAAAGATGATCAGAGGGCTGGAGCAGCTCTCCTATGAGGACAGGCTGAGAGAGTTGGGGCTTTTCAGCCTGGAGAAGAGAAGGCTTCGAGGGGACCTGATAGTAGCCTTCCAGTATCTGAAGGGGGCCTACAGGAAGGCTGGGGAAGGATTATTTACAAGGTCCTGCAATGACAGGACAAGGGGCAATGGGCTTAAACTGGCAGAGGGGAGATTTAGACTGGATGTTAGGAGGAAGTTCTTTACAGTAAGGGTGGTAAGGCACTGGCACAGATTGCCCAGGGAGGTTGTGGATGCTCCCTCCCTGGATGTATTCAAGGCCAGATTGGATGAGGCCTTGAGTGAGCTGTACTAGTGGGAGGTGTCCCTGCCTATGGCAGGGGGTTGGAACTAGATGATCCTTGAGGTCCCTTCCAACCTTACCATTCTATGATTCTAAAGGGTATGCTTATATTGCATTATTGTAGGCACCTTCTTCTCTCTCTCTCTCTCTTCATTCCTCCCAGGAAAAAAAAAAAAAACAAAGCCAAAACCTTGTCTTTGCTGGCAAACCGTCCATTAGACCCAGACACAAAGGCAAAAGAAAACAAAAAGGAAAGAGGCAGGCCTTTTTGTTTCCTAAATTGATCATCAATCCAGTGAAACTTCCAAAGGGACAAGCTGTCCTAGCACAATGCTATCTAGAGTAAGACACACTTGCTATTGCAGAAAAGATATGTCTAAGCACAGGCATGGCTTCCATTCTCAGTTTGCCTGCATCCAAACTAGTATCACATCTCAGTAGACTTTTGTTTAATGGCATTGCTATGACACTTTCACCTAGACAACTACTTTTCTGTGTTAAACACCACATGGAAGATAACTTTTCCCAATGAAGAAAAGGCTACCTCTTGCTTAGATAGGCAAGGAGGAAGGTAGCTGAAGAATATTGGCCTGAAATTTAGGTGAAATGCTAAAACAGGCACAAGGCAGGATAGGGCTGGCAGGAACAACCCAGTTTCCTTAGCTGCAGTGAACCTTGTCCATTAGGCAGCACTGTTTGCCTGGTTGGTGACTGCATCTCTCAGTCAATGGGAGCACAAAAGGTGTCAGATGTTTCTTGTGCAGCAAACTCGACAGTGCTCAGCTGCTTGCCTCAGAGCTCTATTTATGCAACCTGACTTCAAGCTGTGTGCGCAATGCTGAAGTCTTAGAAGTCACTAACTAGAATTACTTCTCAAGAGCTAGTGAGGGCTTTTGATGTTTTTCCTTTAAGTATGCCTTCAACTTCTGATCCAGAAGAGAAAGGCCATTCAGTGTTTGTCAGGGCATACATAGGGAAGATTTACACTTTAGAAACTTAAACACAAATGCAAAGTGTAGTGAAAGATTATAAGCAAGAACTGTTTATGTCTCTGCTCTGTAGTACAACCAAGCAGAGCATGTCTTTGGCTTAGTAACAAAACTCAGATGCCCTGAGGCACACCTCATGGTCCCATGGAGGCAAAACCTTGTACAGGAGGGCTCATGAGGAGCTCTTTAAGTCCTGTGTATCTGCAGCAGGAACATTTTTGCTAGCAGAAGCACTATATAAACGATGTGCAAGACGGTCCACAACAGTCAACCTCGTGAGTATAGAGCATACTTGAATGGGGCTGCAGTGGTGTCCCTTGGGCTGAGTTCTGGGATTTTGGTTGTACCTGACATCTAGTTTGCACTACCTTTTATTGCAACCCTATAGGGGATTGCACTTCTTAGATCATGCAAGCACCAGGCTCCACAGAGTCCTCCTGCCTTCAACCTGCCAGGCATAGAGTGAAAAAGAAAGTGTATACCTACTTTGTGGAATGCTTGTAAGCCTTCCAGTTAAAGCAATCTATTACTATCACAGAAGAATTCTGCCCAGACCCTCAAAGGTTTCATGTAGTACTGCTCCTAGCTTGCTGCTGGTGAAAGGTCTCAACCACAGAAGACAGTGGAACAGCACAGACTTACCACACAACACAACTGCTTGCTGTTTAGCAGTGTTTTCCAGGCTCTCTCAATGCCACAGAAATAATACTAGAGCCATAAGCCATTCTGGCAAGGTAAGAGCAATTGAGGTGCAATCTGTTGACGAGATCCCCTCACTGCTGGAAAGGAAGCATAGCATAGAGTCCTCTTGGTCCCATCCCATCCCAACGAATGTAAACGCAAGCGAAAGGTCTAGAGAGTACAAAGAAAACTAAAGCAAAGGCAGAGGAAGTTCATATAAAGACTGGCAGTGGAAAACAATCCAAGCTACTTTGGACATGTAAGAATTGTGGCCTGTTGCCCTTGGTGCCCAACCACACTGGATGGAATGAGATGCGTTTGTAGCTGCACAAAGAATTCTGGCAGGAACTTGTTACGACTCTGGTTACAGCATTCTTGAGATAGATGAGGCTTGAAGTCACTGACACTATACTGATGTATAGGCTTTGTGCATTACTAATCATTCAGAAACAACAACCCCATGTATATTTTTGTTCTGCAAACTGTCTTGGAATCCTCTGGAAAAAAAACCCTCCCCTTTCTGTGCTCTAGAAGATTTTTAAGAAAAACATTCAGGAAACTGGCAACAGAATAGGGAAAGACTCACCAAAAACACTGATGTGTTCTGGGGAAAACCTAACAACAATAAAACAAAACAAACAAACAAACAAAACAAAAAAAAAAAAAACCACCACACAAAAAAAAAAAACTCCATCAAGACAGTCAGATGTGAAGATGATTTTTTTACTAAATCATATCCATTGCATATTACCAACTTAATCTCATTTAATATTTCAGAAGAGTTTTATCTCAAAGTAGTTAACAGCTCCGGAACTCCCATCTTCTTTCTTCTATTGTATTTTTTGTTTGTTTTTTTTGTTTTCCTCTAATGCAATTACATTTTTGCTGTCACACCAGAAATATTAATAACCTTTTCTGCCTGGGATAGAGAAGCTCTGCAGCAGGACCAGAAGACTTCGATCGTATTGATGACTTGCATGCTAATGGTTATGTGTAGCTTATTAGTCAGTGTCATTTCCACTGAAACTGATGAGAATAGACACCACCCTCTTCTGTACTTCAGACATGTATCTTTGTGGGGAAGAAGCTACTGTTCACTTGAATGCAGAAGTACTCTGTGAAGGGCAAGTGAGAAAAGCAAAGTTGTTACTCTGTTGTGTATTACTCTGTAGGAAGGCACAGAGGGCCAAATACTGCCTTTTGTCGTGGTAGCTCTGATCCAGAATTCATATAACCAAGTTAATGGAGCTGACTCAGATTTACAGGGGAGAAACAGTTAAGAGCTTCACTCAAGCTTGCAGTGTGGTATTTCTACCATGACAGGGAGTGTGTATCCTTTATGCAATTTGAAAAGCTCATGTTCTGGCACAGTAGACCTGGCCCCAGTGCTCACTAAAATCATCTGGAAATCAGCCACTGACCCTTCCAGTCAATCATGCAGACCTCACACAATCAATACACCATCAGATTCAAACTATTCATCGATGTGTTCCTTTCAGAAAAAAACATAAAATATTATGGCTTGCCCAAAGCAAACTCCCAGACCAAACAACCTAGCAGGCAGCTGTGTTCATCCTCTCTGAGCTTCCCTGTTACAAAGGACAGCAAATCTGGTTCAGGAAAAGAAGGAAGTTGAAGAAGTACAGATCAGCTACCATGGGCCACAGGATTGCTGGTGCAGTAGTGGCAGGAACTCTGTATGTCTAGCTGAGTCCTGCTGCAACAATTACTAAACTGTGAGAGTAGGACACAGCAATGCTTGGGATACAGAGTAGATGTGTCAGTAGCCACCCTAAGTCTCTGGTGCCCCACTCAATTTGCAGCTCCATCAACTTTGTAAGTATATGCATGCATGCAGTTAACTCCAATGATAAAACACTTATCCCCATCTGGGAGCTCAGATATATTTTAGAAGTTAGTCAAGACCAAAATACATAATCAAGACAGGCTTTACCAACTTTATATTTATGATCCTAACTGATACATTTCATTAAATCACAAAGTGTTTAAAAAGTGTTAATTCCCTCCCCCTCATCTACTATAAATTGTCCCCTCACACTTTCGATATGGGGTGTAAAATACAGATTACTAGGACATATTCATCTCCTGGTACTCACCAGTGTGGGTGCAGAATGTGTGTTCCATGTTAGGTCACTCAGATAATACAGACATTTTTGTTCTGCTTGGCATACCAATCAACTTTATAGCACAATAATGCAAATAGTCTTTAAAATTGTTTTAACTGCTTAAAGCTCTTAGTTTTAAGACAAGGTATTACAGTAGAGATCATCTATAAGATACAAGCAGAGCCACCTTAGAATTATATCTCTACATTCCCTAATCCAAAAATCCATACAAGTTACCCATTTTGAGCTGTTTTAGTCTCTTATATAATGATTTATCAACCCGGAAAGCATAGAAATTACTAGCTGCAATGTCCTTTGTTACCAGAGTTCAGAAAGCATTACTCCGAGGGTCCTGAAACCCAACTCTTTTACCTTTTACAAAACATACCTTGAATTACCAGTATGTCTTAGAAATTAACAGGCAGTGTTGGCTTCTAAAATAAAAACAGCTAGGAAAAGAACCCCACAGCTGTCTGCTTTTTACAGTACAACGTGCTTGAGAGTGGACTGAAACCCACCAAACCCTTTGATTCCTCATGGATTATTTTATGTGAATTCTGCAATTAAAAACATCCTCTCCCATCACCTGGCAAAGTGATGTAAAAGGGCACAATCTTCTGCTACTAGAATTACCAAGAATGGTATCTTTTAGCTGGAGACAACATGGAAAGCAGCAGCAGTTCCTCTGCAGACCAAGCACAGCTGAGAAAGGGCCATGTCCTCTCCTTTCATCTACTATAGAAGAGAAAGGAAGTGGGTTGCATCCCACAAAACCACACACGGATCACTCTCCTCACATCCTTGAAATCAAGGCTATTTCGCATTGAAAAATGAAGAGCAGGCAGCACTTACAGGATGTGAGCATTTCACACCTGTTTTTCCCTGGCATGGTCTACCTATCTTCATGGCACTTTTTTGCATTTAGTTACCACCTCCCAAATCCCTGGAATCACAGTATTGTGAGAAATACTGCTCAAGTCTAATTCTTCTATTTTCCATTTCCTCCAACACCCTCTTTTTTGTTTTTTCATAGGAGTGTGAAGCCATTGCAGGAGTGATTGATAGTAACGGATGCAAAGTCATCCTTAAGTGTCTACAGCTTGGCACAAACAAGATGAAGGCTACCTCGAAACCTCTTACTATTTAAGCTGATATACCTCCATAAAACTTCCTACTCTTCCAGAGCTGAAAAGGAATTAATAAAATTATTAATTCTCTCAAGTTGGATGCATCCAAAGATATTTAATTTGATTAGAGAAATGTGAAACCACACTGACTATACCTTTCAGTCACCAAAATAAGAGAGGAATTGGTGTGGAACCTCTAAGCAATTCTGGCAATTTATAACCATTTCATATTCCTTAAAGCAGCCTTGTTAGGAAACAAAAGAAGGAAAAAAAAGAAGGTTTGCATTTCAGAAGTCAATGCATTTGGATTACCTGTGCCGCCAACTACAGATTTGATAGGGACAAAGAAGATGGGTGGGTGCCTGCCCAGATCCACACTCATTTGTGTGCACAGCCTTATTAAGTCAGCATTTTTTAAGTGCTCATAGTCAGCTTTTTTTAATCCTGAGATTCAGATTTGCAAGGAGAAAAAAAACAAACCTGAAATATTAAGTATCCAAATCCAGTCCCGATGTCAGTCAGTACACTCCAGAGTTTCCAGTGGTGGTGTTACTCTTATAAATAACATCCCCTTCTCATGCTGTGCTGGTTTGAGGCTAATTGGAATATTTTAATAGAGAAAATTACACTGTAGGCTGTGAAAGGAAAACATCATGATGTCTACTTCACTCATACGCTTGCTGGAGAATTGTTTGGGAACACTAACCAAAACATGAGATAAGTCAGTCTCTCTCTGTCGCTTGCTGGAACAGCAGCTGCTGGGGCGATCTAGCAGCTTCTGGGCTCTGACTCCTCTGCTGATTAATCCTCACTAACCACTTTTCTTCTAACTCCCTTGGCTGATCCTCCTAATTTACCTTGCACGTAAGGCAAACCTTGGGGTAAGGTACAGGGGTGGGGAGAAGGTGGAAGGGTGGTTGGGAGCCCCTCCTGGGGTCTCTGATTTCTGGGAGGGGAGTTGTGTTGCTATATTACCTTTTACTTGTATATTTCTGTAAATATTCTGTATATAGTGTAAATATCTGCTGTACATTGTGCAAAGCTGTAAATAGAGCTTCATCATTTAACTTCCAGCCGACTGCGTTCTAGTCTGGGTCATTTTACAAAGTGTGGGGGGTGGGGAACTCCCAAACCTTCACACCTGCTTACAAGCCAAATATTAATGCCTCATTTAGGACCTTGTTTCTGATTTGTAAAATTAGTAACACCGAAAGCAAAGCTGAGATTTACTTTCATTGCCAACTTTGTGCAAGGTGCAAAAAGCAGCAAAAAAGAGGACATTAGTTTAAAATAAAACCAGATGTGGCCTTTAAATGTGAGATATAATTAAGGGAAGCCTCTCCAGCTCACATGGACACAAAGTTTGCTTACTGCAAATTAATGAATGCTTGTGCTGCACCTATTTATACCACAGTGTATGGTGCAAGTCCTGTTTGCATGTCACAGAAATGCGAGTCCTGTCTGTTCTGGCCCTCTGAGACTTGCCAGCCCAAGCTGGTGTGAGGCTCCCAGTCCTTCTTAAGTTCATAGAATGGAACAGGTGAAACAAGCCACCTCCCACAGACACGTTAGCAATTCCTGTATCCTGTGCAAGGGGCTTTCCACTAGTGCTCAGGGATCAGAGAAAGCATCACATAAAGGGCAGTGCAGAGGATGTACACCACCTTCTGTACACGTGTGTATTTGTGTTCTTATTAAGTGCACTTTCATTAGGTACTGACTAGTAGTGCTAAAGGCAGTGTGATAGCCCAGGAGGACAGCAGTGAGGGAGATGAAACCTGACAGACTTTTCAAATGAAAACCTATGAGTTTGGTGGATCTACTTCAGACAATTTCCCCAGCAACTAAGTCCCTATTAAGGTCAAGCCCACAAACCATACTCATTGATTTGGCATTAAATGAAAATTGGGGGATAACAACATTCCTGGATAAGGAATTGGCTGGATGGTCACACCCAGAGAGTGGTAATCAATGGCACAATGTCCACCTGGAGACCAGTGACAAGTGGTGTCCCTCAGGGGTCAGTGCTGGCACCAGTGCTGTTTAACATCTTTGTCAGTGACATGGACAGAGGAATGGAGTGCACCCTCAGCAAGTTTGCAGATGACACCAAGCTGTGTGGCACAGTCGACTTGCTAGAGGGCAGGGATGCCATCCAGAGGGACCTGCACAGGCTGGAGAGGTGGGCCCAGGCCAACCTGATGAAATTCAACAAGGCCAAGTGTAAGGTGCTGCACCTGGGTAGGCACAATCCCAAGCACAAATACAGGCTGGGTGGTGAATGGCTGGAGAGCAGCCCTGAGGAAAAGGACCTTGGAGTCTGGGTTGATGAAAAGCTCAACATGAGTCTGCAGTGTGCACATGCAGCCCAGACAGCAACCGAGTCCTAGGCTGCATCAAGAGAAGCGTGGCCAGCAGGGCAAGGGAGGGGATTCTGCCCCTTTACTCTGCTCTCGTCAGACCCCACCTGGAGTACTGTGTGCAGTTCTGGAACCCTCAGCACAGGAAGGACATGGAAGTGTTGGAGCGGGTCCAGAGGAGGGCCACAAAGATGATCAGAGGGCTGGAGCAGCTCTGCTATGTGGACAGACTGAGAGAGTTGGGGCTCTGCAGCCTGGAGAAGAAGAGGCTTCGAGGGGACCTGATAGTAGCCTTCCAGTATCTGAAGGGGGCCTACAGGAAGGCTGGGGAAGGATTATTTACAAGGTCCTGCAACAACAGGACAAGGGGCAATGGGTTTGAACTGGCAGAGGGGAGATTTAGTCTGGATGTTAGGAGGAAGTTCTTTCCAGTGAGGGTGGTGAGACACTGGAACAGGTTGCCCAGGGAGGTTGTGGATGCTCCCTCCCTGGATGTGTTCAAGGCCAGACTGGATGAGGCCTTGAGTGCCCTGTACTAGTGGGAGGTGTCCCTGCCTATGGCAGGGGGTTGGAACTAGATGATCCTTGAGGTCACTTCCAACCTTACCATTCTATGATTCTATGATTATGCAAGGAAGCCACAGAGTCCAAGCATATATGCAGTAAAACTTCGATTTATTAATGAAATCTTAGTTTCAGGTGGCAAATGATTAAATGAAAGGGGAACATACTGCATCCTCTGCTGATTACATTCACAAAATTAGAATCAAAAAAAATCCCTCTTGTCTGGTGGCATCAGCCAGAGATAATTAGGATGTAAATTTTGACATTGCTTTGCTGTAGTCTCTGGTGGTTTCATCTTCTAAAGCATGAGGCTTGTGCCAGAAACACCGCTTTATCACATGCAAGCATTCTGGCCCCAACAAAAGGATGCTTCCTGTAACCTGGATATTGAAACACAAATAATGAAGAATTAACTGAACTAGACAGTTTGAATTATAACTGTAAGAACAAATACCTACCTACCCCGTCCACAAAGATCTTATAGGAGTGGGCTCCACAGGAAACAGGAACATCCAACAAAACGCATGATTTGAAACGTTATCCTTGTAATACAGTGGGTGGCTGCTGAATCTCAGTGACTGCCACAGACACCTCTTCATCATTATCCTGGACACTCCAGGTCTACACAAGTGGAAAATTCCTTAACTTGATTTTTTTCTTGATGTGAAGGGGGAAGATTCTGCCCCTTTCATTTATTTGAGGCCATGCATCCATACTTGGTTTTATATATGCTGACACTTAGCTCACACACAGAACTCGCACGTTTGCCTCAGACAACACGAACAATCTGCCAGGAATATCATCACATTCAGACCCTTGTGTCCCCCAACCCTGTCCTTAAGTCCTTCAGGATCGCTGTACAGTTGGTAGTTAATACATATGCATCAGCCCAAAGAGCAGGAGAGTTAAAAAAATGCTAACAACAAACTGTTAGAATGATATTCACATAAGGACAACTGCAGCAGCTTTGTCAAGCAGGGTTTGATACAACAGAGTTTGGCAACAGAGGCAAACAAAATACAGTAGTGCTGGCTTTGGGAAAAGTAACGTGGGTCTTCTGTTGTTGCCTCATCCCAACACCATGGTAAGGTGGTCAGCTGGCTTTGCTAGGGTAGGCAGATGTCCAACTTTTTAGGGATGAGGCTGAGCTGCCACTGAGCAGTGTGGACACAAGGCCACAAGCCTGCTGCCATGAACCTGTTGTCCTCTTTCCTGGTTTGCTGGCTCAGGTGGTCATGGCATGTGAACTATGCCAGTGTGCTGCTCCATGCTGGGTCATTGTGTATGGTTAATACTGGTATACTTCTCAGGTTGAACTGGTGGTGAAGCAGGCAAAACCTGATCAAAGCATGGGCGCAAGTGGATTTTTCAATCGTGCTCTAGAAATGTTGGATTTTTAAATACTTGCATTAGTGGACATTAGTACTGAGAAAAATGAGTGTCACCGGGTAACTTTTCAGGTCAGAATTTAAATATCACTAAAAAGAGTATACTGAACATTACAGTAAGTACTCTCATTAAAGAACACCATTGTGGATGCATGTAAGATGTGTGCAGTCCCATTGCCTGCAGCTTCGTGTTGAGGCATGAGAAACACTTTTGCAAGTATGGAAAAAGGGAACTGATGCTTACTGGGACTTCTTGACTCTTGGCTGTTCAGAACGTTCTTTAGAGGGAGGGGTTTGTAATGCCAAGGGAGTGGGCAGAAGAAACATACATGGATTTGACCAAGAAGTGTCAACCAAAACAGCAACAGATTCCATGGTTTGTGTTGGAATGATGCAGAAGTAAAATTGTAGTTACTAATTTTCATTTTCCCCCTCTTGCCATGTATCCTAGTAAATTTGCAGATGTATTCTTTTGCAGTCCTGTTTGT
Source organism: Eubucco bourcierii (assembly GCA_013396675.1). Taxonomy (NCBI): domain Eukaryota; kingdom Metazoa; phylum Chordata; class Aves; order Piciformes; family Ramphastidae; genus Eubucco; species Eubucco bourcierii. Next base: position 76,889 of record VWZE01000549.1, read on the forward strand.
CATTTGGGTGCTTTTCGCTTTGCCAGTCATCACCTTAGGGTTGGGTTATCTGTGCTAACAAATACTTCAAATTAAATTGGGAGGTAACGGGTACAAGTGAGAGCATCTTATCTTCGGTAGTAAGGAGAAGTTCCCCTAATCAACAGTGATGTGTCACTCAATTCCATTATGACAGGAATTTATTAGACTTGTCTTATGAGCAATTTAGAATGCCACTTTGTGCTGCTAAAGATTGCCTTTTTATGATGCGTTATTGATTAGCATTGTGTTTGTGTTTTACCACTGGTTATTCTTGGCTGTAATTTCTGTCTTGTGCTTGACTGCTTTTCCTTCTAGTGAAATATGTTATTCAGAGGCAATATCTTAAGGGAGGCATTTCCACCTGTGCACAGAACTGGGAAGCATAAGTAATTACTTGACCAGTTGGCCAGAAAGACCTATTAGCCATAGGAGAGTTTCTGAGGACTTTTCTAGCAAGACTGACTGGTGCGTGAGATTTGTTTAATATTTTTATTGAGCCTTCCAGCATTGCTGTAGATCAGAAATAGCACAGGAGTCATGCTGGTTGGCTCTGCCAATTACTATTACAATGCCAGAAGTAAGACAGAGTCAACTGAGGTTGCCAGTTCTCTTTGTGCTGAAGGAAGACAAGAAGAGCAAACAGATACATCACTGACATGGAAAGCAATTGCTCCTTGCTTTACCTTAATGTAGTACCTCCCAAAAAGTCCTAATTTATGTTAGTCTGAAAGAGACAGATTGTTGTGGCATCAAAGAGTTTAGTCTTGAGCTTGGAGTTCTAGTGAAATGAAGCTTTAACTGGAGTTTACATGGAAAGTTTGTCAAGCGATGTTGCTGTAGGAAGTTAAAACTCAGGAAAGAGAATTTAAATTTATGTCAGTTTATATGGTGTTAATCTCCAAGGAGCAGATCTTAATGCAAGACTGATGATTTGGGTCATGTTTGAAATTGATTCAGAGGTTGGTCCTTGATCATTTTAGGTCTGGTTCCAAAGCTGATGTATGAGTTGGGATTGAGGATCAAAGTCTAAATGTCACTTCATTTCAAGCTTGAGGGTCAGACCCAAGGGTCTTGTTATTAAAGTGGGTTTTCACTGCACGCTGTAGCTTTAAGTGCAAACTACAGCATTGTATTGAACATCTCCAGTCTTTGAGGCTTAAAGGACTCATTGAAGATGAAGGTGAATCTGTCTGTGTTCTGGCAGGCACTATAAGAAGAGACCTCAATAAGAATTAAAAAGTGCAAGTGGCACGGAGTTCTCTGGCTAAAGAGAAACATTGCTATGGACTTATAAAAGATGAGTGTTTGAAGGCAACAGCTTTGCCTGTGTTTGAAGTTGTAGCATTTGTGAGTGGGGACATGCTACCCTCTCTCAGGGAAGGAGGCTGGGCAGGATTTGTTAGCCTTGAGAGGGTGGTAGCTTTGATAGGATGTAGTCACTTTTAACTGCCACTGCATCGATGCAGAGAGTTAATGTGCTTATAGCTAATACAGTGAGGAAAAGCCAATACTGAGAACAGTTTTTAGAAATCTGCTTACAGACATGGCTGTGACTGTAAACTACACCTTTAAATCACCCTGACAGACGCAGCTTTCAAAAGCAAGTCATTGGAAGAGCTGGAGGAGAGATGGAGTTTTCTGTTCTTGGACATGGATAAAACCACTCATCCTTCTTGCCTTTCCTCACCTGTATGATGTTCTACAGGTGTGAGTGTGCAGCATGGCAACTGGGAGGTGAAGATGATCAGGGTGGGACTGTCAGGAGGTCACACGTGGAGGGTGCAATGGAATGCTGTGTAAAGAATTGAGAGTAAAACAGTGAAGTATGCATGCAAAGGGTGAGTGTTGCTCATTTCCTTGAACTTTCTGTGTTTCCTATATTAGTTACCTGTACATCATCTACTGTGTCTTATCTGCATCCAGTTGGCTTTGCCCTGGTTCTGCATGCTCCTGCTCCGTGGCTCTCCTAGTTCTGATGCTTGCCTGTTTGATGAGGCAGTTCAATGCAAAAATATATTTGGTTTTGTGTGGTGGTGGTGCGGCAGAGGGGGCTCAGGAGGTGCATGCATGCGTCCCAAGTAGTGAATTTAATACTTTGCTACTTTGGGACAGTAGATCAGTATGGCACAATGGGCTGCTGGGGAGGTGCAGGTGTGAGCAGGTGATTAGGTCAGAGTTGCTGACACTGTGTGCACAGTTGCAGCCAGATGTACCTCTCAGCAATCTGTCAGTGCGACCCTACCTCAGCTCCCATCAGAGCTGATGAGTTTCAACCAGAAGCAGATTTACTGTCTGCTTTTAATAAGTTTCTTCCTTCTGTGTTCCCTTTCCAGTAAGTCAGTCTTGAGTGAGCTGTAAGAGAGCCAGTTAAAGACTGGTACGGTGAAGAGGCACGTCTGTTTAGAAACTGCAAAGATGAAACGTTTGGCAATAAGGGATGTGTCTTTTCTGGCAGGATCCAAAGAGCTCAGAAACTGTTTTTGCTTCATTAACGATCCAAATTTTATCACCACTCCTGTGTTTTGGAAGCTCTCTCAGCAAGGAAGAGATGATGTAATTACATAAATTTAAGATTTCCTATTTTTTATGAAGAACGGAATCTCTGCATGGACTTGGTGCTGAAACTGTGCTGGTTTTAGGTCACCTTTATTTCTCCCCGAGGCACAGAGAGTGCTGAAAACCAAGAGGGTGTGTGTCAGTCTGAACTGTGTCAAGCAGAGGCTTCCAGGAGATGCTTTGTTATGTGTGTGCCAATCAAATGAAAAGGATTTTTTTTTTCCTTTTTAAAATTTGTATTCCAACTCATTGCAAGCTTTTGGCACCTCCAGCATGCCCCTGACATATCATTTTTTGTAGTTCTTGGATTACTTAGGGGGATTTGTTTAAAACTGTCTCTGGTGGCTTTGAACTAGCCTCAGAGTCTTAATTAAACATTTTGGGTCAGGTGTAACTCCACAGTGAGTCAAACCGTTTGCCTTTGGTGTTTTGTTTTACCTAATCAATAGACTATTTTTCTGTGTAAAACATCACATCATTCCCATTCAGCCTCCTTTGTTAATACTAGGAGAGCTCCCATTAAAATTACTTTGACTGACCTTTTCTGTCTTTATTCAGTTTCTCATTCTTAGTGACCTGTTCCTGTCTGAATCTTCTGGTTACTCTTATCTCCTGTTGCAAGCTAGACTGTTTTTAAAGCATATATTGTTTTTCTGTTCTTTGTCTTTTTACCATGAACCCTTCTATAAATTCTTTTCAGTCTCTCTAGCCTTGCTTTTTCATAGAAATCAGCTATTGCTCAGCCACCCACCAGTGGTTTTGTGACAGGAGCAGGTGTGAGTAAAACTTATTTGAAGAGCAAAAACTTGCATTGTCAAAGGCAGCTTTGAAGTCCCTGTAAAATATTTCCAAATTCAGTTACTAGTTTTATCTGAATATGTAAACATACCTGAGCAACACACATAGGAGAGGTTTTGGAAACATCTTTCTTCCTTCTTGCCAGGTTGGATGTGCTTTCTGACAACCTCTATGCTAGTTGGCTTGCTTAAGGAATTTGCAACCGAGAGTCCTGGCTGAGATGAGGAATTGGTGTTCCTCAAATGGGCCCCAGTGAGGTAGAGAAATTAAACTTGTTGACTTCCCATTTTTCAGAGCCCATGGTTACTTGAGACTGGCATCCCCTCCATCTTGCAAAGCTGTCTTACTTGGCCAAAGAAAAACTTAAAAGAACATTTTCTCATGATTTTATCACTGAACTACAATCTTTTTCGTTGTAACATGGCTTTATAGGGTCATTAGGAGCTGGCCGACCTACAGCATCACAAATTGCCAGTTCTCCAAGGGAAAATTCTGATTGCTTGGCAACTCAGTTCTGGATTCTGCCTTTCATTTCCCTATTTAATGTCAGTAGCCTGGTTTGATTACACTTTTTAGACTGTGACTTGTGATAGTGATATTGGAATGTGGCCCATCTGAGAAATCAGAGAATTTAATATGTAAAATATTTACAAAATGCTAATGAGTTCTTTAGACCTCTAACCAAATAGTAATTGTATGTATTATTTGGTTAATACAAAATCTGCTCTTGTTGGGTGGCTACCAGTCCTACTGCCCCGGCATGCCTGTTGGCTCATCTAGCTGCATGAATCTTAAAAATTCCCAGATTCCCAGAACACCAAGTTGGAATCACCCACTGAATCATTCTGGTCCATGCTGAGTGCTTCTTGACCCACCAGCTTTCTTGCATTTCTTGCAGCTTATATACTGTGGTGATGACTGTAGCTGTGGTTGTAGCATCTTTGTCAGTGACATGGACAGAGGAATCAGTGCACCTTCAGCAAGTTTGCAGATGGCACCAAGCTGTGTGGCACAGTCAATTTGCTAGAGGGCAGGGATTCATCCAGAGGGATCTGGACAGACTGGAGAGCTGTGCCCAGGCCAACCTCATGAAATTCAATAAGGCCAAGTGTAAGGTCCTGTACTTGGGTAGGCACAATCCCAAGCACAGCTCCAGGCTGGGTGTTGAATGGCTGAGAGCAGCCCTGAGGAAAAGGACCTTGGAGTCTGGGTTGATGAAAAGCTCAACATGAGCCTGCAGTGTGCACATGCAGCCCAGACAGCAACTGTGTGCTGGGCTGCAGCAAGAGCAGTAAGAGCAAGAGCAGGGCAAGGGAGGTGATTCTGCCACTTTACTCTGTTCTTGTCAGACCCCACCTGGAGTCCTGTGT
>VWZE01000549.1:81880-93358 GCA_013396675.1 Eubucco bourcierii
ACTAGTGGGAGGTGTCCTTGCCTACTGCAGGGGGTTGGAACTGGATAATCTTTGAGGTCCCTTCCAACCTTACCATTCTATGATTCCATGATTCTATGTTTTGTTGAAGACAAGAAAGAGATTTGGTTTAATCCATCAGAGCAACTTTTGTTTTGATGTCTGGACCTCAGCACTCTGACAGCAGGCCCAGGGGGCTGTAAAAGTAATAGTTTAAGCTTGTGAATACTTGCAGGATTACTGGGTGAGGGCCTCATGCTGAAAACATTTCCCTATATCGGCATATTTTGCAGTTATGTGGAGTGTCATGATTAATTTTTGGTTCACTTTGTTAGTAGGAAACCTGTTGTGTCTTCTAAGTTGGTGTAGAATAGATGGCACTGAATGACATTGAGATGAAGAACTAGAATGCAATCCATGTTGATTTTATTGGAGAATTGTGCACACTCCGTCGGTGTCTAACATAAGTGAACAACTCTAAAATAGATTCAGCATGTGCTTTATGTTTGTTGAGAGGTTGCAGGGCACTGATGTTCTTTTTTTACAATCAGTGTGAAGTCCTGTTTGGCAAAGGAGGATACTCCCTTTCAAAATGTGTTGCTTCAATGTGCTGTGCGTTTGCTGCTGCATGTAGTGCTTATGATGAAGTTTAGGTGGTTATTTGACTATAGATTAGTACTAATGTAATTAGGAGGAAACTTAATTTGTGTTGTCCCTGTTGTATTTAGAAATTTCCTCTTTTGTACTTTTCCCACCCCTTTTCCTGGGTATCTGATCACAGGACCAGTTGTAAATTATCCTTTTAATCCCTTAAGTTTATATTGTTTGGTTTTTATTGTTGTTGTTTTGATGTAATTTAGCAATATCTGAGTTCACCTGACAAATTTATCAACAATATGTGGGATCTACAGCAGTGGCTGGTAACAGTTGTGAATGCGCAGTAGTATCCAACATTGCATTTGTAGTTCTCTGAAGTTCTAGGCAACTGTGAAAGAGCCTAGAACCTGATTTTAAATAGGTAAGCTTGTATGTGCTGTTAGACGAAGTCTGTGTGGTCACTAGAAAATTTCAGGAACAGCACATGGAAAAACCTAAAGTTCACTGGTGTTGGCATGCTTTGTCCTTTCTTCCACACTACAGGAGCAAAGTGGTACTGAAGCATGGAACTTCAGTTTTCCACTTTCTTTTTCTCTCTTCTTTATAGATTTCTAATATCGTTATGGATGTACTTGGGAACGGTGAATAGGAGAAGGGAATTTTGAAGGCAGACCTTCTTCATAAAGCTTTTTGCTCCTAAAAATGTTTGTGTTTTGAACTTCAGGTTTAGTAGGTCTTCATCCAAGCTTAATGTTTTGGCAGATGTCTTATGACCTTTTTTGCTCAGAAGCAAGTATCACTCTTATCCCAAACAGAGGGCTGGAGTTCTTGACTCTGCCTTAGCAGAATTGGTAGTTACAGATTGATGCCAGAATCCTAGAAAATGCTCTGTAAAAGGAAAGTGTAAGAAGTTGGATTTGAGAGCAGTAAGAAAAAAACAATTAAGAGTAATTCTTGGTGAAGGTGAATGTTGATGGCTAGGACATAATATAATGATGCAAATAAAAATTATTTCATATTATTGGAGAAATGAGGTGGTTACCAGGCAGAGGGAGTACCTTTATGGGGGCAGAGGTGAAGAGCTTATGTCGTCGAACTGCTTTTCAAATATGATTATATTCTAGGGCAGGCCACCAGATTCATGCCACTTTGTACAGAGAGTTGTTATTTCCCAGACTACCCTGTTTTGTGCCTGTTACCCAGCATGACCTCATAACGACATGTGGACGGAAGCTTCTAGAAAGCAATTTCCACACACAGAGAAGCAAGAACCAGATTGGCCATTTTCAGAAATGTAGACCATCTGCCCATGGCACTTGGCACATTTATTAATGCTTCTGTAGGCAAGGGTTGCATCAAGTGAAAGTGTTGAAGATAAAAATGTAATGAAAAATGAAATCCTGAAAGGTATGGTGGAACCAGCAGCAAAAGGCCAATAGGTATTTTGTTAGAGTGGCAATTTAGTGGTAAAATAAAGAGTACATTTTGACTACTATAAAGCAGAAAAGGCTGCTGGCATACTTCTTTGTTCAGCCAGTACCATAGTAATGAGAAGTACTGTAAATAGTTTTCAGGTGTGCAGATCTTGGTATGGATTAAGTGATGCCCATGTGGATGTAGAGTGAAAGGAGGGAAATGAGCCAAACCAAACAGAAACTCTTTTAAAAGTCCCCAGAAAAGGGGACACTAGAAAATCTGAGTAAAGCACTAAGAAGCAGTAAGTGATGTGGGAGGAGATTAGAAGAAAAATATGACAGTAATAACTTCAAAATCTTTGCTGAAAGAGGTACTGGGGTGTTTTATAGATACTGGCCAAAGCACTTGTCTGGAGTAAATGAAGAAGGCTTAGCAGCAAGAGATGGAGACAGCCTGCCAGAGGTAGTTGCTGTAGTTCTGCTTAGACCAGCAGTGACAGACCTTGCATCCAAATGTGGAGCCATTGATGTCTCCTATCACAGGGAAAAAGACACATGGTAGAAGCTGATACACCAAGGAACCTTTGGAGACTTGTGATTAGGCAAAATCTTTGGCTCTTTGACTTTGAACAATTAAGTGGCTAAGCTGTGTAGGTGGGACAGCATGGAGAGTTCAGAGATATATCAATCAGATATGGACAGTAAAAGCACTGAATGGTTATAAAACTTACCCTAATACCAACCCTACTTGGAGTCTGTAATAATGCATGTGACAGAGTTCATGAGAGTTCACTGCAGGACTCATGTAGGACAAACACCAATAATAATTAATGTCTTCAAGGCTGAATTTCCATATGAAGCATACACCATTAAAATGAGTGAAAGCTTGAGGGAATGGCTAAGCAAGATCTTATTGTCAAACAAAGGTTCATTCTTTCAGATCTACTGTATAATTCCTTTTAAATAGATAACAGATGTGTAGGAGAATCAATGCCCTAGTAGTAGCATGCTAAAAAGATTTATTTTCTGATTTTTAAACACTATTTTATTGACCAATATTCGAATAAAGAACAAAATACTGTTGGAGCATAACAAAAAAGGCTACAATTTTCCCTTCCTTAGCTAATTATTAATGACTGCCCCAACAGTTCTCAGCCTTCATCTATTCTGCTGAACCATAGAAAAGAAGGAAGGAATGTGAGTCATGTACGTGCAAGCTACTGAGTGCATTCAGTAGGGTGGGAGGTCACCTACCTTTGTTTCTTTTTTCAGCTTGTGGCAGGGAACTGTTTGCTGAAACCAAGTAGTAAGCCATTGCTTAAATAAAGTGGGTTGTTCGCTTTAGTCAAAACTTGCATCTATTGTTTGCGCTGAGGGAATACCTCATTTGGGATTGGAGTCCCAAAATACCTTATCTATCTGTATCATGGAATTTTGTGGTTTCTGTGGTGTAGAGAGGGAGGGTGGTTTCCAAAGCTACCAGAGAACTCTTCTGTGCCACTTTTCTTGGGTCAAAAGCACTGGGTAAAGCAACTACACTAGAACTGCTTTACGGGTCCCCAAAGCGTAGAGCATCATGACAGGAATGATGAGAGCTGCTTCCACTCGTGTCTTTTGAAAAGCACAGAGCTTCTTGCTGTAAAGTGCCCAGATCTGTCTTCAGTGATAGCTGTAAGTGCTTCATTCTGCTGAGTGGAGGCTGCTGTTGGCAAGCATGCTAACAAGAACAGCACAAGATGAGGGAGATGGATTATAGTTAAAAAGGATGTACTTTGGGTATGGATAAATTTAGAACCAGCAGAAGAACTTTTACAAAGAGGGAACAACAAAAAAAAACAAAAAACAAAAAAACAAAACCACAAACAACTTAGCAGTTGTTTATTTTATCAAAGAAGTCACACAGTATGGCTATCTACAGATACAACCAGAAACAGTGATCTGTCCTGAACCTGCCTCCATAGACTAACTAAGCTGTGAGTTGTGCCTTCAAGAGAAAAAACACCCAAACCCTGTGAGATTCATGATCGCTTTATTTCACCTGGCAAATACACCTTGAAATACAACACTGAATTTAGGATCTCTGTCATTTTGTTTCACAGTTTATGTGCCTAGAAAAAAAATGCAAGGTAGTTGAGTTCCGTACTCCAAAGACTAATGGAAACTATGTCTTAGATCTCTATGCCACAAAATACAGAGCATGTTAATAAGTGATAGCTGATTTTTTCTGAGATCTTTCACCTGGTGCTGTGGTTTTTTTGTTGTTTTTTTTGTTGTTTTCTTTTTGGTTTTACACATTTTATTCATTCCAGAAGTCTAAAGTACAGCAAGGAGACGGTACAAGTCCATGGTGATGTTGCTACTGGCTTGCTTTGGCCAAATCACAGATCGTTTTTGAGATCAAATGTGTAAGATGCAAGGCAAAAGGTAGGCATAGACTAAAGCACATCCTGAAAATGTGATAAAATCTCATTCTGTTATGACTCTAATAGATTTTTACTGCAAATCTCTAATAAAATGAACTAAATGAATGCTTGACTGCATCTCTAGCAAAAACAAGTTCAAGCTACTGGATATGGTCAGGCGTTCAGATGCTGTACTTTTTTTGCAGTGTGCTTATCAATTAAAGTCAGAAGTCTTCTTGCCCAGCAGCTTGATCCAAGTGCCATCACTATAACAACACATTGTTCTTCCCACTAGGATGTGCCCATGAGACATTAGCTGCTGTATAAAGTCTTTATGGTCTTAAAATTTATTGTTGAGTTGAACAAGGGAATACAAGCTGTAGCACTAACCACTTCTTCATCTGAAGCAAAGTCTAAGAAAATGAGTTTTGCTCAGTATTTTTGCTTAGCCTTATTGAAGCGATGCAATCTAAAAGAAGATGCTAGTCTTAGATCCTTCTTCTGTGAAAGTGATTTGGAGCAAGGACTACCACTGCTTCCTGTGAAATACTGTGGCAATTAGGAGATAAAGCCTATTGTGGCACTTGTTTCGTTTGTTTCTAGTTGCTGCTCATCTAATTTTTTTGCTAGTAATTTAGGCTGAGTGTGTTTTAAGGATGGTACCCCAGATTACCCATCCTTGTGTTTTAAACAAGAGTGGTTACTTATGGCTGTGGGAACGCAGGGCTTTGAATCACTGAAATTAATTGGGAAAGATGTCAGGCAGAGAGTTGTTCCTTATAAGATAGAGACTTGAAATGTATGAGATGGAGAAAATCTAAACTTTGTTTCTTTGTTTGAAGCAAGCTTTGTTAGGCTGCAGTAGTAGCAAGCTACTAGCAAGAAGTCTTTTTGTAGTTTAGTAACTCCACTGCAGGTATTTTTATCTTTCCAATGGAATTTAGATTTCTTCCATCAAGATGTGAAGTTCACTATTGCTTTTCACGTGTAACTGGATTGCTGTATAATTTCACTTTTGGGTTCCTGAAGGTGAGAGCTGTTTCTGGTCTCTCCTGGCTGCAGTGGGAGGTGATGGTTCCAACAGCCCTGCATTGTGGTGCAGGATCCATCCTCCTTTGCTGTGGGCTGTGCGGGTGTGAAGAGGAGACTCCAGGGTTCAGGCTGCAAAGGAGTTTGGCATTAATCATCACAAGGGTAGAGCATCTGAAGCAGACTGACTCATCCTCTTCCTACTGATTCACTTTATGTTTTCTTTTTCCTGGGTGGAAAAATAACTTCTATATTTCTAACAGGCATGTGAAATGATAGTCAGACCATAGGCACCAGTTTATATCACTTAAAAGCAAATACATATTTGGAAGTATTTTTATTACAGGAGTCCCAATACCCTAGGAAAAGCATGCTCATGTGGTTTGAGGCAAGAACTGAGTCTTATTTCAGCTGTCAGGACTGGGGAAGAATGCCCTGGAGCAGAAACGAAGTAACTTGTTCATAGCCATAGTTGCTGTTAGTGTGGAGTCAGGCAGCAGAAACATCTCCCCTGATTCATCTCTGGTCCGATATACCTTCAGCCACCACATTTCCTGGTGTTTCAACAGAGTCTGCCTTCTCTTGTATTTACTATGCCTGTGTAAGTGGATTTTTTTTTCTGTGTTACTTTTCTGTTTGATAGTTTTGCTTGGTTTTAATCTGTGATGGTCTGAAAAGCCTATTCCTGTGCCATGCTTTCTTCTATTGACTCAGTTGTTTTAGTTAAGGGATTAAGAATTTTCTCACAGCAGCTCTTATGCTAGACCCCATTTCATTTAACTAGGTCTGCCTCTGCTTGTTATGTGCTGTGATGTTTCAGTCACAACCCTGCCCTACTCCATGCTGCAATGTTGTGTTCTGATCTAATGTGTCCATAGATCTTACTGTGCATTTACACAGAGGCCTCTGGTGGGGTTAGTGAAGTTGAATTTTGTGTCAGACCAAATAATGCTATCCTGTATATTCATAGAAGCTTTCTCTCCTGATTTTAAATTTGCTTTCCATGTATATTTTTTTGCCTATTATCTGAAACTTTCAAAATCCCATCACAACAGTCTCTACCTGGAAGAGCTGCTGCAGTGCTTCTATGTTATGCTCTAACATAGTCTCCCTGGTAGGGCTGCATGTAAGTACATGACCATTCATGCTCAGGAAGGCTGCCCATTGCAGATGCTTGGTCCACAGCCTGCCTGGGGAGCCAAGATGGTAGCATGGGAGCAGGCAGCTGACAGGAGCCACTGCAGTCATATAGCCCAGCGAAAGCAGTTTTAGCTTTTGAGCAAAAAGAGATGAGTAATTTTGTGAAAGTAAGATGCTAAGAGTTCAGTTCCTTCACAATAATTCAGTTTCTTTCAGGTATCTCTAAAATAAAATCCTCTGATATTCCTGCTTGCTAAGACTGCAGTCAGATCTGCATATATTAACTCCCTCTGTTTATTATTATTTTTTTTAATTTAGTACTTGCATTGAGGCAACAGTGAATGATAGAAACTTATTCTACTGGAAGTCTAAGCTTGCGTATGTGCTCAAATGCAAAAAAGGCACATTGACTGGCCCCACATGTTGATAGCAGTTTGGTAGGTGTGTGGGCAGGGCTCTGTGTTCATCAGTGGGGGGTGCATGATATGTGTATGATGATGGATATAAACAGTTTCTGAGGCTTCTGCTTGCTTTCTGTTGCTGTAATTCATGTGGGTTTTGTGGTTTTGGTTGTGGGTTTTTTTGTTTTTGTTTTTGTTTTTTTTCTAGCTGTCCTGGAGCAGCATTGCTAATCTTAATTTTAAACTACTTTATAGCATTTAATATTAGCATTGCCATGAGCTGCAGCATAGCACAGGGCTATAGGATGGATCAGCCACATCTGATTTCTCAGCTTTATATTCAGACACTTGTCTCAGGGGAGGAGTAACAATGTGAGTAGCTCTTTGCTGGCCAGAGTGTTTTATCCTGAATCTTTTTTTTTTCCATGGCCACTCATGAAATCCTTAGGACACTTTACAGCTGAACATGAGCAGCATAAGGGAAAACTTGTCTTCCATCTGCCTGGGGAGTCATTTAGTGAGGCTGAACAACATGCCCAAAATATTTTACAGAGAGTAGTGTTTTAAACAGGAATGAATAATACAGGTACTGTCCACGTTCTCTTTGCCTAGTCAAGACAGCACATTCAGATTTTTCTGTTTCATTGAAGTGACTGTCGCAGAACACTGAAAGAGGGCTGGATTCAGGTTGAATGTGTCCTGATTGGGAGCTGAAGCAGAGGTCTATCTAAACCATAATAGTACTTTGCAAAGCTGATACTTTACCTAGCCCAGTGCTGCCTTGAAGGGTTCCAGGGCTTGGACTAAAATACATCATACTGTTCTTCTCCGGGTCCTTTGTGCCTCGAACAGAACTTCTGCCCCACGTGTATATGATCTTCAAAAGTCAAAGCCTCTGTGGAATAGAGAGTTGACTTTCAGTTCTGACAATTGTTCTGTTTGTCTTGAAATCAATAGCTGATTTATTTGAAGTTCACACCATGTTGCCGACTTACTGATACTTGCCAAAGCGCACAGTTATTAGAGTAGTCCTCACAAGATTTGCTGGTTTAAGTTTTGAATTTTCTTGCATTAAAACTTAGTTTCTTTTCTAAAACTTTTTAGAAAGTCATTAGCAACCTTCAGCCCACAAAATTTATATAAAGAAGTTTTTGTTGACTCTGAATTTGTTAAACCTACATTAGTGTGAGATGTTACTTGTTTCTGAGACAGTTCTTGTAAATTTAGTTTAAAGTGTTCAGAATCATGAGACAAGACTGTCTTCAACTTGCAAAAAGATGATCCAAGATACTCATATCTCTTCCAATGAATGATTGACAGAAACTGCTTGGAGTTCATCTAAGGAACCTTTCCCAAGTAACAAGTATAGAAATGTGACATATGAAGGAAACATTTTTTTAAAGAAAGGTTTGGGCATTCATTCTTCATTTCAGGATTTCAGCACTAGGATTTGAGATTCTCTTGCTCTCTTTTCCTTCTCTTTTCCAAATGCTCAGATTTGATGTAGGAGGCTAAAAATGGACTAGATTATGAAAAACTCCATTATACAATTTATTGAGCTTCTTTTGTGAATCTGGTTAATGGTGCCTGAATAAACTGCCCAAAAACCTGGGACTCGACACTTTCTTCTAAATGGCCCTAGGGGATTTCAGAACATGTTCATATGTTCTGGTCTTGATAAGCAACATTTACTGTCTTGTTGCAATGAGCTAGGGGAGGTGCAGAGTGGCAGATCAACTTGCTTCTTCAGACAGCATCAGTGGCAAAGCTGAGGCTAATCCCTAGATGTCTTGAGTTATGAGTGCCTGTTGTAACTGTTAAGGAAAAATGTTCACTCAGCATCTTCTGAAATAGATTTCCCCCCCTCCCCAATCACTGTACCTGCTCTGTAGACCCTCAGGGTGACAGGGTATTGGCTTCTTTTTTAGGTAACACTTTCCAATCGCTCCATAACACAGAGATTACATGAACATGTGGGGCAGAGAGAGCAGAAATATCAGAGCATTTTTGTTGGTTTGGAGTATTTTCAAGAATTGCTGCAGAAGATAAAGTCCTACTTAATGATAAATTTGGCATTTGCATATTATCTTTCTTGAGTGTGCTTGTTGGGTTTTGTTCTTTGGTTGCTGCTTAGCCCAGAGGGAGACAAAGTGTGTCTGCCCTGTTGTGTCCATTATTCTGCCTGCAGTGCAAACAATCCTGTGATGACAACTGTCAGAGGTGTTGAGATGCTGTCCAGCAATCTCATTTTCATTTGACAGTGTCTACTTACGATGCAGATGGAGGAAGGGCAAAGGACATTACATTTAAGATCAAGCCATGCTGCCTCGTTCATTTCCCCCCACCTTTTTTTGCATTCCTTTTTCTTATTCTCTTGTCCTGCTCCTCCTCCACCTCGAAATGGATGCCAAGGTGAGAATCCTTGCATTGATGGGTTTCCCCCAATACCATTTGCTGCTTGGGGTATGTGGCTGCAAAGAGTGCAGCAGCAGCAGTTCCCCAGCAAATGTGCTGCTGTGCTTGTGCCTGACTGAATAGATCTCCTTATCTTTGCCTCTGCACTGCTAATGTGATTTTGAATACTACCTGCATCTTTCCCTCTGAGCAACTAAGAGCCTGAACACATGGTTTGTCTCTGAATTCTTCAAGCTTTTCTGAGGCTGTATTTTTAAGCCTTCCAGAGCCTCGTTGATGTCCCTTTCTCTTCATACAAAAACTGAGGTTCTTGTGTTATTGGGCAACTCTGTGAGCTGGTGCTGGCCAAAAGACACAGTGTACCAAGAAGGACAAGGGGAACTGGGGAGAGCAGAGGCTGTTGTCAGCCTGTAGTTTTTGGTGGGTATCAAGGTGTGCAAAGTGCATTCCAATCTGCTAGCATCCAGACTTGAGTGAGCAGCTGGAAACAAGATTGCATAGGGAGACTGGACAGATTTGCTGCATGGCTCTGCTTGTGGCCATCTTTTTCCTCTCACCTGTCCTGTCCTGAGGCAGTCAGGTTCTTTGAACCAGCATCCTGCTCAGCTGCCTCTCTGCTCCCCTTTTTCCTCTTATTTGGAAAGTGAAACCAGGCATGATACTGTCACTTGATGTTAGTGAGAACCAAATCGAACATTCTTGGACTTCCCAGGGAAGAAGATGGCTTCAGACAGGCAGCAGTGGGGGAAGTCATCTTCCAAACCCCTGGCTGGCTCCTGTGGCTGTCCAGCAGATGTGACAGGAGAGGCTGGATTGTGCAGGGCCTTCTGCCACTACATGGGCTCATCTGGAGCCCCAGGGTTGTGGCAGCAGGTATGTCACTGAGAGCAGCTGACTCTGGGAGGAGGTAAGAAGGAGGTTTAAGCAGCATCCAGCCATCTGCCCAGAGGAAGAGGTGAAGGGGAAAGGCTGTAATTATTTTAACTGGCCACAAGTGTGTAACAAGAGGAAGCTGGAGAGAAAACAAATTATAGGGCAGATTCTGGCCACAGCTGTTGCTCTAAACGAATGGGTCCTATGCTGCCCTTGGGGTGGATGTGTTTCTGCATTAGGACTTGGTCTGTGGAAAAGAGCATATTTAGTGGTTCAGACTGTTGATGAGACAATGTGGCAAGTAGAGGCATCAGCCTCAGCAATAAAACACATCTCTTGAGGTTAGTGCACTCCTCAGAGTCCAGCTCTCTTGTCACTTGCACCCAGTGCTACTTGTGGATACATGAACTGCCTTCACAGTCTTCTCTTGCATGGGGACAGTTGGAGTCTGCCAGGTCGCTTTCAAGGTGGAAAGCCTTTGTATGACTTTCCTAGACTCCTTAAGTAGAAGACATTGCATGCCACAGCTGACCAGCCTAAAAGAGGACCTCCAGCCTGTGTTGTGAAGGCCTTCACATCTATGGAAGATACATCTCTGGCAAACATATGAATCTCCCCCGTGGCAGCACTTCATTGTACCAAAGACATCTCAGTGCTTGTCCTAAGGCCTTTTATTAAACTGATGAGAAAGAGAAAGCTGGGAGAGGTAGCATCAACATGTTGGGAAGTGCAGCTGGCCATAACTTTTGGTGGGAACCAGCATGGCTTCACCAAGGGCAGATCTTGCCTGACAAATTTAGTGGCTTTCTATGATGAAGTCACAGCGACAGTGGACAAGGGAAAGGCAGCTGATGTCATCTACCTGGACCTGAGTAAAGCATTTGACTCTGTCCCACATGACATCCTGGTCACCAAACTGGAAAAACACGGACTTGATGGATGGACCACTCGCTGGATAAGGAATTGGCTGGATGGTCGAAGCCAGAGAGTGGCGATCAACGGCACAATGTCCACCTGGAGACCAGTGACAAGTGGTGTCCCTCAGGGGTCAGTGCTGGGACCAGTGCTGTTTAACATCTTTGTCAGTGACATGGACAGAGGAATGGAGTGCACCCTCAGCAAGTTTGCAGATGACACCAAGCTGTGTGGCACAGTCGACTTGCTAGAGGGCAGGGATGCCATCCAGAGGGACCTGGACAGGCTGGAGAG
>VWZE01000550.1:9416-24405 GCA_013396675.1 Eubucco bourcierii
GCACTTGGTGCCATGGTCTAGTCTTGAGGTCTGTGGTATCAGGTTGGACCTGATGATCTTTGAGGTCTCTTCCAACCTTGGTGACACTGTGATACTGTAATATCTATTTTGTAATAGTATCACAGTATCACAGTATCGCAAGGGTTGGAAGAGACCTCAGAGATCATCAAGTCCAACCCATCACCACAGCCCTCAAGACTAGACCATGGCACTAAGTGCCATGTCCAAACGTGCCTTGAACGCCTCCAGGGACGGTGACTCCACCACCTCCCTGGGCAGCCCATTCCAGTGACAAATTACTCTCTCAGTGAAGAACTTCCTCCTCACCTCCAGCCTAAACTTGCCTTGGCGCAGCCTGAGACTGTGTCCTCTTGTTCTGTCACTGGTTGCCTGAGAGAAGAAGGTAACCTCCTCCTGGCCACAACCATCTATAAGTAGATCAGAGAGTCACAAGAGTATTTATCTGGTGAGAGAATAAAAATGAAGCAACATACAGCCATGGAAGCCTTTACCCTTTCTACAGGATAAAAGCTACATATTTTCAATAGATCACATATTTCGCCATGGCACTTTCTCCCAACATGTCTAACTTTAAAAAAAGAAAAAAAGAATCAGTTGTAATAGCACATGAAAAATTGTGCCATGCTAACACTGTCAAATGGAATTCACTCTTTGAGATTAATTTTAAATCCTAGGTATTACTTTCTTACCTTGATTTTTTTTTTCCCATTTTGAGACTGTCCTTCTAAATATTTTGTACTGCTTTCTTTGTTACATTTTTCAAGTGTTGTCTCCTCACAGTTTAACACAACAAAGCTTGAAGGTAGCATAGAGATATAAACCAACTGAAAATGTATTTTTACTTTAAACATTAACTTCCTTAAGATATCATTTCAGGAAAAGTTCTGAAATCCTTTAGCTAACATTTATGAAGGTTTTGTGGGTTTTTTTTAATTCCTCACCAATTTTACTTTGCTATATTTATAACTTTTTCTTTCAAGTAGGGCATAATGACTTCCACTTTTATAATATATCATAGAATCATAGAAAGGTAAGGTTGGAAGTAACCTCAAAGATCATCTAGTTCCAACCCCCTGCCATAGGCAGGGACACCTCCCACTAGGACAGCTCACTCAAGGCCTCGTCCAACCTGGCCTTGAACACCTCCAGGGAGGGAGCAGCCACAACCTCCCTGGACAACCTGTGCCAGTGCCTCATCACCCTCACTGCAAAGAACTTCTTCCTAACATCCAGTTTAAATCTCCCCTCTGCCAGTTTTAAACCCATTGCCCCTTGTCCTGTCACTGCAAGACCTTGTAAATAGTCCCTCCCCAGCCTTCCTGTAGGCCCCTTTCAGATACTGGACTACTACTATAAGGATTATAAGTATTATGAAAATACTTTAGAGACTGATTTTCATCCTCTTTTTTTCTTCTGGAATATGGTAAAAGGTAGCGTTTGCAGGTTTATGAGAAACATTTCCGTGTTCCTTGTATTCCTCATGGGTACTTACCTTAACTGTGTTGTAAATTATCCTTCACCTATATTGGTCGATATTACTGACTTGAAGAATATCAGCACTGTGAAATATTCATATCTTCTTTGAAGAAAACCATCAGTTCTTCCTCTCAAGTCTACACCTAATTACAGACCCCTTCATAGTCAGAAACTGTGAATCGTATTGACTAAAAAACCCCACAATTCCAAAAGAAAAATGGTTTTGAATCTATTTATTTCAGTATAGAATTCACTTGTCAGACTGTCTTCCACTGTGTTTGCATTGATCCTCAGCTTCTTTGTTTAGAAAACAAAGAGGTTGCAGAATTTCAATCTGGATGGATTTAAGAATAAAAACCACATTTAACCACATGGAGAACAAGAGGAAATTCTGTA
Source organism: Eubucco bourcierii (assembly GCA_013396675.1). Taxonomy (NCBI): domain Eukaryota; kingdom Metazoa; phylum Chordata; class Aves; order Piciformes; family Ramphastidae; genus Eubucco; species Eubucco bourcierii. The sequence continues at coordinate 11,310 of VWZE01000550.1, forward strand.
GCAGTTAGAATAAAGTGTCTTTTGATCATATCATGAACACCTTTGAAGATTTTTCCATCTTGAAGAAAGTGTCCTTTTCTACTCATTATAAAAATTTGGTTTTCTGCTCATTCTTTAGGAAAGCATGATAAAAATTAGAAGTGAAACAAAGGAGAAAAATAGTTTTTAATCCTTTATTTGCTGTTAATTTTCTATCAATCTATAAAAAAATGAAGATTTTATAATTCCTAAATTTCAATTTTAATTATATTTTTTAAATGAAAGCAATAAGGAGGCAGTGAAAGTCAGAAAATGCAGGAAATGCTTGTCATCATAACATAAAATATTTTAAGCTTACTTAAAGGATATTTATCCATTAAAATAGTTAACAGACAAGAGAAATACTGACTCAAAGCAGAAAGTGAAAAACACTATGAGGGCTTTAAGATCAAAGTATATCTAAAGACTAGAACTGTTTTCACTTTTTTCTTTTTTTCCCCAAACAAATGTGATTTTGATGAGTAGAATATCTGTATACCTAATTTATGATAATACAAATTTGTTGAATATTTTAAATCTTATTTTGATGAATACATTTTGACGCTAAAAAAAAAAAAAAAAAAAAAAATTTAAATCCTACCTCTACATACTAATGCTAATGCCAGCAAAATTAAACAGGCCTGTAGCTTTTTCAGTAATTATATTACTACATAATCTACTAGCCAAAATGACAATTATTATTCCCATATTTTGTCTGAGCTCTTAATATCTTGAAATTTTCAGTGAGGCAAAATATCTTTTTGTGCTCATTCACACAAACTTCTTTTTCTGGAAGAAAACAAAAAGTATTACAGCTTCTGGCAGACATAAATGCTTGAGACTTGGAATGTCTCCAAGCTTTAATAATCTCTCCCAAGAAAACTATGAGTTTAGATGTTATTTATTTATGAATTTTGTCTTAAAAACTCATATCAGGTTTCTCAGAACCTAGGAACTCAAGATTCTGAGCTGGTCCCCTTTGATGTGAGATGTCACTCTCATGTGCTTTTCTGAGGCAATGTTGATGCATTTGGAGGTTCAAATGTAGAAAACCTCTTTTGTCATGTATGTCAGAGAAACAGAAGAAGTTACAAACATATAGAGATTTTTTTTTATTTTTATTTTCAGCAGTTAAAATTAATGGGAAAAAGAACACTAGGTAAGATGTGGGCCCACTTTTCATTGTGATGAAAACAGATACAGAGGAGGTAGAGGTACAGAATACCTTCTTTGCTTCAGTCTTCACTGCTAAGACTGGCCTTCAGTACCTGGAGGTGTTAGAGAAAATTTGGAGGAAGGAAGACTATCCCTTAGTTAAGGAAGATTGGGTAAGAAATCAACTAGATAAGCTGGACACCACAGATCCATGGATCACAAGGGAATATATTCAAAAGGGCTAAAGGAATCAGCTCAGATTGTTGCTAAGCCAGTCTCCATCATAGAAAACATGTGGGGTACCTGAAGATTGGAGGAAAACTAGTGTCATTCTAATCTTCAAAAAAATCAGGAAGAAGGACCCAGGAAACTACAAGTCAGTCAGCCTCACCTCCTTACCTGGAAAGGTGATGCAGCTCAGCAAGCTCGTTCTGAAGGTCATCTCTAAACACACATGGTAAAATAAGATTACCAAGAATAGTCAGCATGGATTCATGAAGGGGAAAACATACCTGACCAATCTAATGGTCAGCCTTTTGTGATAGTGTGACCAGCTGAGTGGATGAGGAGAAAGTAGTGTATGTTGTCTGCCTTGGCTGTGGCAAAGCTTCTGACACACTCACCCACAAGCTAGGGAAGTTTAGAAAGTGTGGTTTAGATGAGTGGACAGTGAGGTGGAATGAGAACTAGTTGAAAGAAGACTATTGGAATGGTCTGCCCAGGACAGTGATGAAGTTACTGTCCTTGGAGGTGTTCAAGCAGTGTGTGGGCTTGGTACTTAGGTACATGATTTAGTTTTGACCCTCCAAGTCAAGAGTTTAACTAGATGATATTTCAGATCTTTTGCAAACAGATGTATTCTGTGATTCTCAGCAGGCCACTGAGGAATTTCAGCTTCAGCACCTGCATCATCCCTTCCTTCTTCCCTCATTTACCTTAGAATATTCAGGGCTTTCTTTATCTTTTTTAATCACCCATTATCTCACAGCTGGTATGTAGGGGGTTTCTACCCTTTCTTAAATATCTTTTCACAAAGGCACTACCAGCTTGTCTGATGAGCTCAGCTGTGCTGTGTGGTGAGTTCATTTGAAATGGATGAAACTGTCTATATCTAGAAGAGTGCAACCCCAAGCTTGTTTTCACAGAGGCCACCCTTGAAGCATCCCTACTACCAAAACCCTGACATATAAATCCAGTACATCTATAGAGAGATTTATGCCATTCCAGAGAACATTTTGATGACATTTTTAATGTGTTTCAAGACTGAGATGAACAAAGAGAAATAGTTTACCTCCATGTGATCAAGTGTTAAATGATATTTCTGAGTTAATCTCAGGAGTATTTGTTCCTTATGAAAATGATAATTCCATTAATAACTTCAACAGCACACTTAAAAGTAATCTTGAAGTGATTGGGCTTTGGCTAAATTCTTGCATTGCAATGACTTACATTTTTTAATAGCTTTCCAAAAAAATCAATTTTTTTTTCATAATTCTACTCTAAGTCAAACAGTGCTCTAAGCAGTGTTCTAAGTCAAGCTCTAAGCCAGCAGTGTGCCCAGGTGGCCAAGAAGGTCAATGGCATCCTGGCCTGCATCAGCAATAGTGTGGCCAGCAGGAGCAGGGAGGTCATTCTCCCCCTGTGCTCTGCACTGGTTAGGCCACACCTTGAGTCCTGTGTCCAGTTCTGGGCCCCTCAACTGAAGAAGGACATTGAGGTGCTTGAACGTGTCCAGAGAAGGGTAACAAGGCTGGTGAGAGGCCTCGAGCACAGCCCTATGGAGAGAGGCTGAGGGAGCTGGGATTGTTTAGCCTGGAGAAGAGGAGGCTCAGGGGGGACCTTCTTGCTGTCTACAACTACCTGAAAGGTGGTTGTAGCCAGAGGGAGGTTACCTTCTTCTCTCAGGCAACCAGTGACAGAACAAGAGGACACGGTCTCAAGCTGTGCCAGGGGAAGTTTAGGCTGGAGGTGAGGAGAAAGTTCTTGACTGAGAGAGTCATTGGCTACTGGAATGGGCTGCCCAGGGAGGTGGTGGAGTCAGCGTCCCTGGAGGTGTTCAAGGCAGGTTTGGATGTGGCACTTGGTGCCATGGTCTGGTCTTGAGGTCTGTGGTAATGGGTTGGACTTGATGATTTTTGAGGTCTCTTCCAACCCTGGTGATACTGTGATACTGTGAAGAATCTTTGATCCCTGTATGTATAGAGTAATATTTTTTACATGTTTTCAGAATCAAACTCATCAACTGCAGTTTCAGTTTTATTACTTAAAGCTTTAGAAAATTTTATTTTCTCATAAGAAACTCCACAAAGTGACTGATGAGGCTGTAGCACATTGGTAAGCAGAGTATTAGTCACAATGAAAGAGCACAACAAACAGTCCATCGTCAAATCAGGGAATTACAGCCCTAGTAGAGTTGTACAAGCACTTTCATAAACATCACATCAAAAGAGACATTTCTCTCTATATTTTTTTTCTACAGTTACTTTTAAATTCCAGTTTTTTCAGTAATTAGTGACTCAGTTTAATAACTGTCCTCCTTGAGTTTGTCCGAAAGTTCAAGCAATTCTGCAAGATAGGAGAGATACTTGATGAGACCTTGAAAACTGAAAGAATGTTTTTTCAATATTTTATAAAAGATGCCAGAATTTTTGTGTGTTCTGGAATGGTAAAATCAGTGTGTATTTGTTCAGAAATCATTGGTTCCTCAGATGGATTTTTTAATTTCATGAAAGAAACCATACTAGTAACAACATTTCTTTACTCTGCTCTCATGAGACCCGACCTGGAGTACTGTGTACAGTTCTGGAGCCCCTAGCACAAGGAGGACATCTAATTGCTGGAGCGAGTCCAGACGAGGCCACAAAGATGATCAGAGGGCTGGAGCAGCTCTGCTATGGGCACAGACTATGGGCATAGAATGGTAAGGTTGGAAGGCACCTCAAGGATCATCTAGTTCCAAACCCCTGACATAGGCAGGGACACCTCCCACTAGGCTCGTCCAGCTTGGCCTTGAACACCTCCAGGGAGGGAGCAGCCACAACCTCCCTGGGCAACCTGTTCCAATGTCTCACCACCCTCACTGGAAAGAACTTCCTCCTAACATCCAGTCTAAATCTCCCCTCTGCCAGTTTAAACTCTGCCAGTTTAAACCCATTGCCCCTTGTCCTGTCATTGCGAGACCTTGTAAATTGTCCCTCCCCAAGATGGAGGTCTGGGGCTCTTCAGCCCAAAGAAGGTTTCAAGGAGATTTTTAGTAACTTTCCAGTATCTGAAAGGGGTCTACAGGAGGGCTGGAGAGGGACTATTTACAAGGTCTTGTAATAACAGGACGAGGGGTAAGAGGTTTAAACTGGCAGTGGGGAGATTTAAACTGGATGTTAGGAGGAAGTTCTTTCCAGTGAGGGTGGTGAGGCACTGGAACAGGTTGCCCAGGGAGGTTGTGGCTGCTCCCTTCCTGGAAGTGTTCAAGGCCAGGGTGGACAAGACCTTGAGTGAACTGTACTAGTGGGAGGTGTCCCTGCCTATGGTAGGGGTTTGGAACTATATGATCTTTGAGGTCCCTTCCAACCTAAAGCATTCTATGATTCTATCATTATTACTACATACAACAAAATATGGTAGACACAAAATAATGTGTCATTTTTTGAAAAGTATTTTCAACTTCTTATTCCACTAACGTAGAAAGGATAAGATGAACAAAAAGCTACTTTGGTTAATAGATTGTAAAGTTAATTATGAAAATCACTCTAATGAGATTTAATTTTTAATTATTTGGAGATATCCAGAGTTCTTTCTGTTTTTTTTTTTCTTTAACTATATTTAAAATAAATATTATTAGATACATATTTTTTCTGTGGTTTGGAATGTTTTGATATTGTACTACTTTGATTTTCAAGATAGTGCTTAATTTTTTTACATGTGAAACATGTTAACGATTTGCTTTGTATCTTACTTGTCATACATGCACGCACTTGTTACACAAATTATTACTTCCTCATATGTAACTATGAAGATCTCAATATTTGTATTTAAGCTCTTCCTACTATCTACAGTGAGCCTCGTAGATGCTAAACAAAGCCATATTGCTTTATCAGTCTCTTTTTGTTACTGGCAAATACACAGATGAAAACAAAGAATGTTTTCTCTGACATGTTGACTGTTAACTAACCTTCCTCATAACATAAAACAGCTTGATTATTGCTCAGTCAACAGAATTTCTCAAAATGCTTCAAAAATAATCACCAGTCAGTATTTTTTGCTACATTAAGGTTAAATATACTACCAAACAACAGCAAACAAACAAACAAACCAAAACAAGATATAAAAAAAACCCAAAAATTCAACTGAACCCAAACCAAACAAACACGACTTTTCTTTCAATATGCAAAATCATACTCACAGATTATTTCCAAAATTGACCTTATTTTCCTTTTTAAGGAATCCAGTTCGTTTATAAACCAGCCACACAGTGAAGGAAATAGAGGAAAATTGCAGCCATTAAGCGCAGACAGCAAATGTGTGCATCAGCCTTAGCTCAACATGAAAATTAAATCCAAACTGCTACAAACTAGGTCTGGGTTTTAATGTTAATTTTTCACATGCCCTCAATACAAATAATTCACTCTAATGTACTGCATTAAGCAAGCCTGTCACTTCTACAGTTATTATTTGTTGTTGATGTTTTGTAAATGCCATCTCATTTTATGTCCATTGTGGGAATTTAGGTAAGCTGCTTTAGCTGTAAGAAAGTTCTGAGCATAACATTTAAGACTGCTGCAGCAGTTTCATGGATCATTAACAATTTGCTAATATTGTTTTAGCTTGCAAATTAGTGCAGCTTAGTGACTAAGGAAAGGTTCCATAGCTGTCATCAATCAGACTAAAATTCTTCATGCATGAGATGAAAAACGATTTTTAGCCTTTGAGGCTCAGACAGCAATTACTGTAACAAAAAAAAAAAAAAAAAAAAAAAAAAAAAAAAAAAAAAGGTGAGGGATGTAGGAAGGAGTGAAGGGCAGAAAGCAAGCTATATAAAATTCTGTTAGCAATTCTATTCAAGCAAATTTCTTGTTGCACTAGAAAAGTACTAACATATGTTACATAACCAAGCCTTAGATTCCTGCTGTATCAAGTGAGAAACTTTAGAGGGGAGAAAATGGAGAATTTTCTTTGCAAAAGACAAGAGGTTATTGAATAAAAAAGGTGAAAAAAAATAAAACAAACTCCAGACCTGAGAGTTTAGAAATCCATTTCCTTCAGCCATACACCTGATCCTTTTCTATTTGCATTTCTTGAAATTTGAGTAGAGGAGAAGATTACTGAGAGTGGTCAACATGGACTTACCAAGGTGAAACCATACTTGACTAGTATGACAGCCTTTCATGATGACATGACTGGCTGGGTAGATGAGGGGAGAGCAAAGGATATTTTCTACCACAACTTCAGTAAGACTTCTGACACTATCTCCTGTAACATCCTTATAGTGAAGCTTAGGAAATGTAGGTTTGATGAGTGAACAGTAAGGTGGGTTGATAACCTGTTGAATGACAGATCACAGAGTGTTGCGATCAACAGTTCAGGGTCTACTTCTAGCACTGTTCCCCAGGAGTCAGTACTGGCTCCAGTCTTGTTCAATATATTCAAGAATGACCTGGATGAGGAGAAAGAATACACTCCCAGCAAGTTAGCTAATGATACAAAACTGGAACGAGTGGTAGACAGACCAGAAGGCTGTGCTCCAATTCAGCAAGACCTGGATAGGTTGGAGAGTTGGGTGGAGGTGAAGCTCATGAAGTTCAGGAAGTGTTAATGTCTTGCACACAAGGAATCCATATACCTGTAAGTGTTAGGAGTTGACATACTGGAAAGCAGCTCTGTGGAGAGGGACCTAGGAGCTTGCCATGAGCCAGCAATATTCCCTTATGGCAAATAATTCCACTAATATCTTGGAGTGCATTGAGAAGAGTGTCAGCAGCAGTTCAAGGGAGGTTCTTCTTCCATTCTACTCTGCCCTGGCGAGACCTTGCCTGGAGTACTGTGTCCAGCTCTGGGCTCCCCAGTGCAAGAGAGACAGGAACTACTGGAGAAAGTCCAATGGAGGGTCGTAAGGATGATTAGGGGACTGGGGAATCTCTTTTATAAGAAGAGGTTGAAAGACCTGAGTCTGTTTATCCTGGAGAAGATTGAGAGAAGGCATTTTCAATGCTTATAAATATCTAAAAGTTGAAGGTGATGAGGACAGGATCAGCCCCTTTTCTGTGGTAACCAGTGATAAGACACTGGCATGGGGCAATAGGCATAAACTAAAAGAGAGTAAATTCCACCTAGACATGAGAAAAAACTTTAGATTCAGTGTGATAGAGCACTGCAACAGTCTTCTGAGGGTAGCTGCAGAGTCTCCTATGAAGACTTGCAAAACTCTCCTGGAGGCAATCCTCTACTCTAGGTGAACCTGCTTTACCAAGAGAGTTGTACTAGGTGATCTCCAGAGGTCACTTACAACCCCTGCCATTCTGTGATTCGGTGAGCTACTGAGTTTTACCCAAGCAGATGCTCCCAGAAACCGTATCTTAAGTTTACACGTTTTAGTACTCACAGACTGCAAATTTTAACACATCTTTATGGAAGAGGAAAAGTATCAGGATTTTTAGATAACCTTGGCACAAAGCTTCAGCAGTACAGTTAGGAAGCCAACAAGCTTCCTGGGGACCACTCAACAACTAAGTGTAAACTCTATTATCACTCAATTTCTTCAAAGCAACCAGCAGTTTCAGTTGACGTGGAAATGTACAACTCTCAATGGAATTTCCTTGATTGCCTCTCCAGCAGAGTGAAGGGTAAGGACTGATGCATTATACAAAATCTAGTGAGTTATGCTGTCTTGTATTATAAGCTAGCATGCAATCCGTTTCTGCAGCTTCACTTACACCAGCAAAGGAGTAGAATTCTCATCACGTTGTTTTTCATTTTACTTTTAACTAAGGCTTCTCACTCCAAAATATTCTTCTTTTTCATATCCATCATCTTTAATTTAATTCACAAGGTCTTTTCCTATTGCTTTCTTTGCATATTGCTTTGCAGAATTTTCCAGATTCACCTTTTATCAAAATTTCCCAACAAATCTTCCCCTTTCCTGTAGCTTCTCTCTGTCACTTTTGGTATCTGCCTTGATCTCATCTTCCTCATTGTATCTCTACTGTCCTCTCTTTGAAATATATCACTTCTTTATGGAAGATAATAAATGTAGATACAAATTGCATTATAGAAATATAAAAATAGAACATGAGATGAGAGCTACATCATTGTGATACCTATTGCCTTCTTAGAATCATAGAAATCATAGAAAGGTAAGGTTAGAAGGGACCTCGAAGATCACCTAGCTCCAACCCCTTGCCATAGGGCCATAGGCAGGGACACCTCCCACTAGTACAGGTCACTCAAGGCCTCGTCCAACCTGGCCTTGAACACATCCAGGGAGGGAGCAGCCACATCCTCCCTGGGCAACCTGTGCCAGTGCCTCACCACCCTCACTGCAAAGAACTTCCTCCTAACATCCAGTTTAAATCTCCCCTCTTCCAGTTTAAACCCATGAAAACATCTTTATTTTGTATCAGGGATCATGCAGGTTTTGACTTGTAAATCAGAAACACTTTCACTAAAGGTCATGTATGTGCCTCTACAGTAGTCACTGCAGTTCTCACCAGTGTTCAGCTTAACACCCTGGAGTCTCTAGTAGAGGTGGAGCATTAATCTGAGAACAGGCGTCTTTGTAGCTCCATCATATTTGGTATATCCCTGTCAAGGCCACTGGAAAGAAAGGCTGAAATTTTCAAATTTATGAAATTGTTTTTCATGTTCTCTGTGTTTGGGGAGAGATTCACAAAGGTGTCAGATGTATGCATAAGACTTTGTAAACACGGTGTTAGTAATCGAGTATTAGTAATCAAGATCAACCATAAGCATGGGAGATATGTGGAGAAAAATGCTATTTTTATCACTATACTATTATCTACAATATAAAGATGATCAATAGTTTCTTTTATTTAAAAAAAAAAAAAAAAAAAAAAAAAAAAAAGAGAGAGAGACCAATGCAACTAAAAATAACATTGTGATGGTTTGGGAGGTCCCCACCCCACACACTTTGTAAAATGACCCAGACTAGAACTCAGCCAGCTGGAAGTTAAGGACTGAAACTCTATTTACAGCTCAGCACAATGTACAAGCAGAGATATACACTATAGACAGGAATAGTTACAGAAATAGACAAGTTAAAGGTAATACAGAAACACAACTCCCCTCCCAGAAGTCAGAGACCCCAGGAGGGGCTCCCAACCACCCTTCCACCTTCTCCCCACCCCTATACCTTACCCCAAGGTTTGCTTCACGTGCAAGGTGAGCTTGAAGGATCAGCCAAGGGGGTTAGAAGAAAAGTGGTTAGTGAAGATTAATCGGCAGAGAGGAGCAAGAGCCAGAAGCTGCTAGACCGCCCGAGACACTGTGCCCCAGAGAGAGACAGACTGAGTTATCCAATGTTTTGAGTTCTTTTCCCAAACATCTCAGCAAGCCTATGAGTGAAGTAGACATCATGATGTTTTCCTTTCACAGCCTATAGTGTAATTTTCTCCATTAAAATATTCCAATTAGCCTCAAACCAGCACAAACATCTAAAAATATCCTTCAATATTTCTTTTTGGGGCTATGTTTACAAAATATTTCCTCATTCAAATTTTTCCTACCTCTTAAAATATTTTAATTCTGTTTCCCAAGTGTCTCAGATGAGTCATCTTTCTGCGGAACAGAGGTGATATCACATAATTAATTCAAAACCAAAATAAAGATGGTTGTGAAATGATTATTGTCAATCAAAATGGTAAGAAGCCAGAGACAAAAGAAAAACAAGCAAACAAAAACTGAAAAACAAATTGTAAACAGGAATTTTTGATGTTATGTGGTAGAAATTATTTGCTTAGCTTTTTCAAAGTTGTTAGTTTAATAGCGTAGCAACGGGATTTATCAGAGAGGAAAAAAAGATTAACCTTTATCATAACAAAACTGTCTATCAAGCATCATTTTCTAAAAATATACCTTCTAAAATGCTGAGTTAAAAATCACCAGCTCTGATTTCAGGTTTGGCTTGTATTGATGCGAAAAGAATTATTTTCTAATTAAATAGAGAGGTCAAAATTCAGATGTGTCTGCATTACATCTACCAGATGATACTGGAGTTAATATATGGAGTTAGAATCTCATGCTTATCTTTAGTTGTATGCTGAACACTATTCTCAGCTGATGTGATGGTATGCAAGATAAACATGGCTGTTATGTCCGTCCATATTGGCAGATATGAAATTGAATAGTTCTTCACCTTTGTACCAAAAGTTTGCAGTAGCAAATAAAATGGTGAGCTTAATTAAAAGAAGGATCTTGATTTGGAGTGTTTTAAACCATTTCTTCAAAAGATAAATTTTGAATTTGGGAACAATTTAGGACAACAATGTGCCTTTGTGGCCAAGAAAGACAGTGGCATCCTGGGCTACATCAAGAAAAGGGTGTCTAGTAGGTCTAGGAAGGTTTTTCTCCTCCTCTACTCTGCCTTACTGAGACCATCCATGGAATACTGTGTCCAGTTTGGGGTTCCCCAGTTCAAGAACGATAGGGACATGCTGGAAAGAGTCCAGTGGAAAGCCACAAGGATGACTGGGGGACTTGAGTGTCTCCTCTACAAAGACAGGCTGAGACACCTGAGGCTGTTTAATCTGGAGAAGAGAAGACTGAGAGAAGGTATCAACCTCTATAAATATCTGAAGGGTGAGTGTCAAGTGGATGGGGCCAATCTCTTTTCAGTGGTCCACAGCAATAAGACAAGGAGCAATGGCTACAAACTAGAACACAGAAGTTTTCACCTCAACATGAGGAGAAACTTCTTTACAGTGAGGGTGACAGAGTACTCAGGAACAGGCTGCCCAGAGAAGTTGCAGAGCCTCTTTCTCTGGAGACTTTCAAAACCTGTCTGGATGCATTCCTCTGTGAACAACTCTAGGTGATCCTGCTTAGCAGGGGGGTTGGATTTTATAATCTCTGGACATCCCTTCCAACATTTAAGGTTTTGTGATTCTGTGAATTAAAAAAAAAAGAAAAATAAAAAAAAAATTGGCACTTACTGAGCCAATGAGGAGCAATATATAAAATAAAGTGTCTTAAAGATTTTAACTGATTTTAATATGTTATTTTGGAGATAGTTATACGCAAAAGAGCCTGTGATTGTATTTTAATATTTTACTTTAACTGCAGTAAAAAATACCATATAAACAAGAATTTTAATATGTTAAAAAGTTTCAGTGATCATATTCTATAACATTAATTACAGAATGTATTAAACTGTAAATAACATTTTCTTGGTATATTAGGTGTTAATTGCACTTCTGATATTGTAAGCCACGTATATATTTCTAATTATATGATGTCCACATTCAAATTATTCAACAGAGTAACTTTTACGGTTAGATTTATTTTATACTTCTACTGTATCTGGACAACATAATGCAATCCATCAATCAAAAAAGTAATAATTTATTGCTGTTTCTTTCCATTTGTAGGGGTATTTCTTATCAGCTTGACAAAATGAGTTATGAGTCCTCTTTTTCAGATTCCGCTTTCCTTTATAGTTGTATTTAGGAACATCAGATTAAAAACCCAATACATTTAATAGCAATAATAATTAAAAAATAATAAATTCAATAATAATAATAATAATAACAATAAGAACTTTTTTAAAAGGACTGAGAAAAAGAAAGCACTTCTTTAAATATTTCTAGTGCCTTTTACTTGTATTTATTCTTGTACTGCGTCTAATGTTCTGTTTTACCTAAAAATAACATAGTATTTGTTCTAGTAAAACACTTTATTTTATAGTCAACATATGTATTATGGGGTGTAAATCTTTGCTCTCAATAAATAATCAATAATTTTGCATCTAGGGAGAACAATGGTTCTTTAAGTAAATGAGATTTTCCAGTTAACATTTCAGAAAAATGATTAATCAGACATTTCATTTGACAAGTGTTGATGGAAAAAACTAAAATGGTTACACAACTCTAAACTTCACTATATCAGCCATAGTGAGCTAAGATGAATTGAAAAACAAAAAGTCCCCTCTACTTGCAAAAAAAAAGTTTATTTTTCTCCAAGACACACAGAATGAAAACTGAATAGAAAAAAATAATATTTCTAATATCTGTCTTAGGTAAGAAATTAAAGGATGTCTTTCATGGAGGAGGCTAAATAAACTAAGATCTGTATGGAATAAACACTTCACACATCATCTGTAAGTAGTAGTCTGGTGTATCTAGGTCTCATTTTGAGCTGTGCTTCTTCGTGCAGATAAGGAAATGCAAATTGGATTAACCAAGTTTTTATACTCTCTGTGAGTATACTGGTCAAATAAATATTGAGTTGCACATACACATAAATTGCCAGCAGAATAAAACAGTGAGATATCTGTTTAATTAGAGAACAAAGTTGAAGTGGAAAACACAGTCTGTGAGGGAACTACCCTGTGGTCACCAGATAACTTTGCAGCTAGGGCTCTTCTGATGATTCCTATCTTGTGTTCATTAGTTTCCACTAAAAATTTCCTATAAAGGTCTGAAAATATTTGCTAAAGATAATTCAGTCTCTACTGTTTAGATACTTTAGGGTTTTGTGGTTTGTTTTTTTTTTCCTGATGGAGAAAAAATACTTGTTGACAATGTCTGTCAGATTTGAACATTAGAATAGGAAGAAACACAATAGACTGGAAATATCTAATGATTAATACTTAACATTGCCTCCCAAGCTTCTCCAACATTTGTTGCCTCAAAAGGAAATTCTTGTAAGATCAGATACGTATTCTCTTAAACTATGCAAGTATGGCTTACATGAAGCA
>VWZE01000550.1:24413-36523 GCA_013396675.1 Eubucco bourcierii
CCCCCCCCCAAACTAATACAACAGAAAGGGTGGAATATATGAAAACATGGTATAACAAAGATGTCCCAGGACTGAAGATGTATTTGGGAAAAATTACCAGCTGTTTTGGAATATAGGAACTTTGACTATACAGTGTAGCTGTTTTTATTTCAGTACCAGAAACAAAACCAACCAATCAAACAAACAAACCCACACACACACACACAAAAACCCACCCAAAAAAACCCAAAACAAACAACATAATTTCATACCTAGTTTTATATAAAATTCAGTGTTCTGCAAAGCCATTATTCCAGTAAATTTGCTTTCTGCTGGTAGCCGTCTACTTTCTACAGCAGCAAGCCTGTGCTGCTCTGCATAGAAAGATACTGTAATGCACTGAAACTGTTTCAATAAATTTGATTATAGTTGCTTGTTTAACAGTTTTACCACATTGTATACTCTATTTCAAAGCTTACAAACAAAATTCATGACAAAATTAATACAAATTATTCACTGTTTTGTTTACACTGAATAATTGCTTATTTTACAAATAGGTGGATGTTGAAACGTGTTCTAAGAAATCTCTTTATTGCCATATTTCTTCACCACATTCAATAAGAATTATGCTTACACTAGACTTTAAACTTTGGGAATTGGGCAGTGGACACAAAATTTATACAGCACACAGAAAATGGTTCATATTGAGTATGACTAACAAGATGTCAGACTCCTCATCTGAGAGGGACTTTCTGCAAGGTTAACTTCAATATTATGATGTTCTGTTTCCTCTTAATCAAAGTATGGAGATGTTCATTGACACCTGCACTACAGATTTCATTGATCATACCACAGGTCTTTCTACCCTATAGTCCTTGAATTTGATCAGTAATATCATGTGTCACAAATCTGCATATTGTAAACCTTATTTTCAGCATGCATTTGATCCATTCAGACAAAAGATTATGTTCTAGTGTTTCTTTCACTCCAAGGTAATCTGCAGGCAAGTTTATTGAATTTTTAAAAAGGAGGAATTTAATGTAGTCAACTAATTTCAAAATCATAAATATTTAAAAATTAAAATTTGCAATATTCATGCTTGTTACTGCCTTATTGTATCCTGAACTGCCTGGAAACTGCCTTCCAAGAGTTTATCAGGAACGAGCTCTAAATGCCTTTCAGGGAATTCTATTACTGTCTTGTCATCCACTGAGACTTCTGATTCTTCCCAGGCTTCAGGTTGTGGGGGAAAGGAGACAAACAATCTCTGACCTGATATCTTAGGATGATCTGTGTATCTCCAGGACTTCCTGTCTTGGCAGGAGACTTTCAGGTGTAGGCAGGATGCAATGCATTGTGCAGTCTCAGCACAATGTCACACTGGCTATGCAGTTGATCGCGTGGAGGCATTTAAAGCCTCTTCCTGTTAAACTCTTGGAAGGTAGTTTCCAGGAGTTCAGGATATAAGAAGACAGTAGCAAGCATGAATACAATGGCAGAGCACGTTGTGTCACCTGCCCATCTCATTTTATCGACACAGCCTGAGACTAATGGGCCTTTGGGCACAGAATAGCAAATCAAAATGGCAGTTAGCCAAGCCTGACCATATTAGGTGAAGCAATAGGCTTGCTTCACCCTTTTTAGGGCAGAACACAGGCCTTGCACAAGGCATGCACTAGCTGAGCCTGTGTACCTTCTTTACAAACAGGATGCAAAGGGCCAGAGACCTTAAACTCAGTGTCTCCAGGTTCTTTGTCCTCTTTTCCATGGTTGCTTCTCCCCAAAACAGAAGGAAGGAGAGCAGAAAAACATGTCTGGACAAGCCAGGACATGTGTAAGCCTATTTTGGCCTGCTTAGGCCTACCATGACACCAGGATTTGGGGCTTTGCCTTCATGGGACATACGAAGCTAACTTTAACAGAAAAAAATAAAGCATTTACCAAAAAAATCCCAGCCTGGTCCAAACCAAATTCACATTAAGTTATCACATAAGTTAATGTTTAGAAAAGAGTAGAAAATATGAAAAACAAACAAATAGACAAACAAGCAACCCCACCTGGAAATTAGATAGAACTTTTTAGTACATTCCTTTAAGGAATTTAAAATAATTCATTATAAGAAATATTTATAGTATTTCAGATTTGTATATTCCTGGTTTAGATATCTAAGAACAACATATTTCATATGGTTTAGAATCCATTTGGCTGTTAAAGATTTCAGTCATATTTTTAAATCTCTCGAGAAAATAGCATATTATTTTTTAACAATTTTGCATAGGCTAAGTGTACTTCTCTGCTTCTCCTATGTTTCTAACGTGTATAACACTAACAAAGAGTGGCAATATAAAACAACCATTTCTATACTCATTTTTTCCCCACAATTATATCAGCACAGTAATTTACAAATCAAGATATCAGTATACAAAGTTCCATGCACTTGTCCAGTGTGGTTCTGATCATTTGTTGATCATTTTGAGCATTCCATGTGATTTTGAGTATTTTCACCAATAACAAATGCAACAGACTGTGAGTTCCAAAGATGGCAAAGGCAAATAATGAAATAGAAGTATAATCTGGATGGGCTAACCACTAAAAAGTTTTTTCTTTGTCCATCCCTATAACTCGAAAAAGTTACGTGTTGGGAGTACTCAGTACCTGAAAGTTTCCAGGGGTAAGGGGAAGGTACCATTATTTTATTCCAGAAGCCAAGACCACCTCTGCAAATTCTAGAGAACTAAGGGAACAAAAGAGAGCCCAGGAGACTCCATGAATCTGCCCAGGATCTCAAGCACAAATCCAGGCTGGGTGGTGAATTGCTGGAGAGCAGCCCTGAGGAAAAGGACCTTGGAGTCTGGGTTGACGAAAAGCTCAACATGAGCCTGCAGTGTGCACATGCAGCCCAGACAGCCAACTGAGTCCTAGGCTGCATCAAGAGAAGCGTGGCCAGCAGGGCAAGGGAGGGGATTCTGCCCCTTTACTCTGCTCTTGTCAGACCCCACCTGGAGTACTGTGTGCAGTTCTGGAGCACAGGAAGGACATGGAAGTGTTGGAGTGGGTCCAGAGGAGGGCCATAAAGATGATCTTTGAGGGTGGTGAGGCACTGGAACAGGTTGCCCAGGGAGGTATTGGGTGCTCCCTCCCTGGAGGTGTTCAAGGCCAGATTGGATGAGGTCTTGAGTAACCTGTACTAGTGGGAGGTGTCCCTGCCTATGGCGGGCGGTTGGAACTAGATGATCCTTGAGGTCCCTTCCAACCTTACCATTCTATGATTCTATGATTCTTTGATTATGCACAGCCCATTGACTCATCCTGCTTCTGCTCAGGACCATGACATCTCTCCTATGATACAGAGAACTCATCTAATTTGCAAAATTGTATAAATCTGTGATTAAAGGGGTTTGATATCTAAATGCCTTTAGCCTCCAAGATATCATTAGGCCTTAGTCTGCAACAAGACACCTAGTTATTGTTCTCATGAAGCAGTATGTTGTCCAATAAAATATCTTTTTTTATTTAGAAAAGTGAAAACTTGGATAATTCAACCACTTGGTTAATAATTTAATGAAATAATTTCATAAGATGTTAAAACAAGACTGGGAAACTGTCCCAATAAACACTTTACTAATGAAAATCTTCAGTTCTATCGTTTTTAAGATATATTCACTTTCAGGCAGAAATTGAAGCCTGTATTACAATGAAGGCAACAATGTTCCAGACTCTAGGGAAAAAACGTCTTAATTTGACTTAGTCAAGTATCTTTCTAATTCAGCTAAGTATATCCAAATTTTATTGGTATATTTGCCCTAGGGATATAACATCGCTTTTTAATTATTTCCTTCTCTACTCCTAAGCATAGGTATATGAAGCCTATTATCAATGACCCAACAGAGTGGCTATGGATAGCCCCTAGTCTTAGTGTCTTATGATCATAGAACAGTTTGAGTTGGAAGGGACCCCCAAAGGTCACTTAGTCCAACCCCAATACAGAGAGCAGGGAGATCCTCCACTAGATCAGGTTGCTCAGAGCCAAGTTGAGCCTGACACTGAAAAGCTCCTTGTGTGCAGCCTCAACTATGTTCCTGGGCAACCTGTTCAAGTGTTCAATCAACCTCATGTTAAAGAACTTGTTCCTAACCTCCAATATAAATCTATTCTAATTTAAAACCATTGCTCCTTGCCCTATCACTACAAGCCTTTGTTAACAGTCACTCTCCAGACTTCTTGTATGCCCCCTTCAGGTACTGGAAGGCCACTATAAGATCATAGAATCATAGAATCACAGAATGGTAAGGTTGGAAGGGACTGCAAAGATCACCTAGTTCCGACTCCCTGCCATATCCAGGGACACCTCCCACTCAGACAGGTCACTCAAGGCCTCACCCAACCTTGCCTTGAACACCTCCAGGGAGGGAGCAGCCACAACCTCCCTGGGCAACCTGTTCCAGTGTCTCACCACCCTCACTGGAAAGAACTTCCTCCTAACATCCAGTCTAAATCTCCCCTCTGCCAGTTTAAACCCACTGCAGTCAGATCTTCCCAGAACCTTCTTTTCTGCAGACTGAACAACCCCAGCTCCCTTAGGCTGTCCTCATAGGAGAGGCGTTCCAGCCCTCAGTCATCTTCATGGTTGCCCTCTAGAATTGTTCATGTGCTTCTTGTGTTAAGGGCTCCAGAGCTGGATGCAATACTCCAGGTAAGGTCTTACCAGAGCAAAGTGGCAGAATTTTGATCTGCTGGTTACTCCTTTTATGTAGCCCAGGATGCAATTTGCCTTCTGGGTTGCAGACAAACATTGTAGTCTCATATCCAGCTTCTCTCAAATTCTTTCCTGCAGGGTTGCTTTTTATTACCTCATTCCCCAGACTGTTTTAATAAAGAGGATAGTTCCAACACAGGTGTAGGACTTTGCACTTGGGTTTCCCTTGAGCCCACCACTCCAGCTTATCCAGGTCCTTCTGGATGGTATCTCATTCCTCTAGCACATTGAAAGCATCACTCAACTTGCTGTCATTTGCAAACTTGTTGAAACTGCAGTCAATTCCGCTGTCTAAATAATTGATAAAAATATTAAACAGTATTGGTTCCAGGATGGACCCTGAGAGACACCACTCATCACTTATCTCCATCTAGACTTTGAGCCATTGAGAACAACCCTCTGAATTCAACCATCCAGACATTTCCTTATCTACTGAACAGTCCATCCATCAAATCCATATCTCTTTAACTTGGCAAGTAAAATGTTGTGGGGGACTGTGTCTAGGGCTTTGCAGAAGTCTGGTTAGATGACATCTATAGGTCATCCCTTGTCCTCTGATGTAGTCACCCCATCATAGAAGGCTGCGAGGTTTGTCAGGCAGGATATACCCTTAGTGAAGCCATGATGGCTGTCTTTGATCAATTTCCTGGCATCCATGTGCCTTGTCAAGCTTCTAGGAGAGTCTACTCCATGATCTTTCCAGGCACAGAGGTGAGACTGACAGGTCAGTAGTTCCAGGGTCCACCTTTCTACCCTTTTTAAAAATGGGTCATCTGAAAGTGTTGGATATACACAAGATTTAAATCAGTGTAGGTCTCGAAGCCAGATGACTGATGGAGCTGCGCATTCGCATAGGACCTGCTTTTTCTTATCTGACAGGTGCATTTTTCATTGATAGTTACAGAATCTGTTTCAGATGAGTACACATTTCATAGAAACGTATAATTACTGTGAATGAATGGGATATTTAATAAAAATGCATTGCCGTTAGGACATTTTCCAAACAGATCACAGAATCACAGAATGTTAGGGGCTGGAACGGACCTTGAAAGATCATCTAGTCCAACTCCTCTGCCAGAGCAGGATCACCTGTATCAGATTATACAGGAAAGTGCTCAGGCAGGTTTTGAAGCTCTCCAGAGAGGGAGACTCCACAACTTCCCTGGGCAGCCTGTTCCAGTGTTCCGTCACCTTCACAGGGAAAAATTTCCTCCTCATGTTTAAGTGAAACTTCCTGTGCTTCAGTTTCTACCCATTTCACCTTGTGCTGTCATCAAGCATCACTGAGAACAGCCTGATGCCATCTTCTTGGTACTCACCCTTTACATATTTATAAACATTGAGGAGCTCACTCCTCAGTCTCCTCCAAGCTAAAGAGCCCCAGTTCCCCCAGTTTCTCTTTGTAAGAGAGCTATTCCATTCCCTTAATCATCTTTGTGGCTCTGCGTTGGACACTTTCAAGTAGTTCTATGTCCCTCTTGAACTGGGGGGCCCAGAACTGGAAACGATGATCCATTTGAATAATAACAATAATAGTAATAGTAATAATAATAACAACAACCACCACCATACAAATAAAACCAAAACCAGGACTCTATTGCATCCCAGTATTTTTCATTTCCCAAGCATATATGTAAGAAAAAAATAGACCTTTCTTAGTTTGATATCTTGTTTCTTATATGAATACCATTTTCTGTCTTCCAAGGCCAACGAGGCTGGTGAGAGGTCTCGAGCACAAGCCCTATGAAGAAAGGCTGAGGGAGCTGGGATTGTTTAACCTGGAGAAGAGGAGGCTCAGGGGGGACCTTCTTGCTGTCTACAACTACCTGAAGGGGGGGTGTNTGTCTACAACTACCTGAAGGGTGGTTGTAGCCAGGAGGAGGTTACCTTCTTCTCTCAGGCAACCAGTGACAGAAAAAGAGGACACAGTCTCAAGCTGTGCCAGGGGAAGTTTAGGCTGGAGGTGAGGAGAAAATTCTTCACTGAGAGAGTCATTGGCTACTGGAATGGGCTGCCCAGGGAGGTGGTGGAATCACCGTCCCTGAAGGTGTTCAAGGCGTGTTTGGACGTGGCACTTGGTGCCATGGTCTAGGCTTGAGGTCTGTGATGATGGGTTGGACTTGATGATCTTTGAGGTCTCTTTCAACCCTGGTGATGATACTGTGATACTGTGATATTTGTATATAGAAAGAAACAAATATAAAAGATCTTTTAAGTTTATTACTTTTCATTCATTTCATTACCTTATATTTAGTTATTTGGTTTTAAAACAAATAAATGTAAGAAATTAGAAAGGTTTTCTTCACCCTTTAATGGATTATGTGAATTCAACAGAAAGATCTCTTTATTTTTAAGATGAAGGGTAAGGGAAAAGATCTCATTTTACACATGCATACTTGTAAAAAAAAAAGAAAAATTATGATTATAGCTACATTATAAAAATAATATCTTATTTATTATGTTAGTTCATTATTATTTAATTACGTACTGATGAACAAATCCCTAAGTGTCTGAAATCCTCATTAAAGTCCTCCAAATGAAATTTTGTCTATAAACAAAATAGTCAATGTGAAAAAAGAATGGATTCAGAAATATTTCCATCCAAAATCTGGAGTACTGTGTACGGTTCTGGAGCCCCCAGCACAGGAAGGACATGGAACTGTTGGAGTGGGTCCAGAGGAGGCCACGAAAATGATCAGAGAGCTGCAGCAGCTCTCCTATGAGGACAGGATGAGAGAGTTGGGGTTCTTCAGCCTGGAGAAGAGAAGGCTTTGAGGAGACCTTATAGTAGCCTTCCAGTATCTGAAAGGGGCCTACAGGAAAGCTGGGGAGGGACTATTGACAAGGTCTTGCAACGATAGGACAAGGGGCAATGGGTTTAAACTGACAGAGGGGAGATTTAGACTGGATGTTAGGAGGAAGTTCTTTGCAGTGAGGGTGGTGAGGCACTGGCACAGGTTACCCAGGGAGGTTGTGGCTGCTCCCTCTCTGGAGATGTTCAAGGTCAGGTTGGACGAGGCTTTGGTTGACCTGTATTAGTGGGAGATTTTGCTGCCTATGGCAGGGGGTTGGAACTAGATGGTCCTTGAGGTCCCTTCCAACCTTACCATTCTATGATTCTATGATTTAAGAATGGTAGTGGTCACAAAATGTGTTCTGAAGGAGAATGTGTGATTTTGGTATCTTTTATATGCTACCATCAATGAATAGAATTATCATTTATTTTTCTCCATGCTGAGTAGAGGAGATAGCAAACTAGAAACAAACTTTACCAAAAAAGCTATGTGCTGGGAAACATTAAAATTTTGATTGAACTAGTAACATTTTTGCAGTAAAATACAGTAATAATTCTTAGGCATGTTTTTAGGTTTATTGTCTTAATAAGACACAAATATGTATCTGGAACATATTACAATTGTGTAAGTCAGGTAAAAGTAACCACTAGAGTTGATGTCAAAGGTCAAGGAGAAAGTAGTAAAAAATGGTCAAATTAATATATGTATTTATCTACTAGTGAATGAGAAAGAAGAAATGTCTGAAACTGTGAGTTTAAGAATGTGTCTTTTAAAACTACTTTAAAATATGATTGGCTGTGGACTAAATTCTATGATGGCACATTCATCACGCAGCTGAACTGATTATTCACACACAATTAAATTTACTTAGGATAAAGATTCTTATGGGCACTTTAATCATTTGCTTCATGGATTGAAAAGGGGCATGCATTTGATTTACTGTCATCTGTGTGGGTGATAAAGATCAGCTACTTGATAAATGTTGCAAATGAATTTGCTGATCGAAGCTATCCTTTCATTTGTTTTGTACAATAATTAATGATTAATTAAATCAGACATGCCTCTAATGAAAGACGCTTACCTGCAGTTCCCTTCGTCCAACTTGAAAATACAAAGCAGACCAAGACGAAAATTCTTGGAAGAATGAGAGCTTGGATAAACAGAAAAGGGAATATTTGTATTGTTCTACAACTATTGATGCAAGCAATGTATTGCATTTACACACTGCCTATTTAGAACAGTAATTACTTTTGGACCTGACATTGGTAACACTCTAAAATGAGCATGCAATCAATATAAAAGTTGTAAAGATTTCTGTTATTGGTGGTGGTGGTGGTTTTAAGTGGAAATGAATTATATCTTTGATAGAGGTAAGGACAGAGTTTAAATTGAACAACTTCTACATCCACTAATGGTGCAGAACAAGAGTTTTTCTAACTAGGGAATAAAAAATAATTACTTATTAAAGGCAGTCACTTGAAATCTTACTTTTTTTTTTTCTGGTTCAAGTGATTAGCAGCAGTCAAGAAGGTATGTTTGTTTTTCATGATCAAAACCCTAAATTAGTCTTAAAAAAAAAAAAATAATTGCACTCTTGTACTGATTAAGTTTGCTCAGATATATGGCTTTGTCCTTGGGAAATTTCAATTAATACAAGATCCTTCTCTACATATGTATTTTGGATGTTGTTGGTTCTAGTATCTCTAATATGCCCCTATGATTTTTTTTTTTTTTTCGGTGGTGTTGTATCAGAATATATCTGCTAAACCCCATGATAGCTTCATTATCACAATAAATAATATCAGAGTTCAGTTTCTTTGCCATAATTCAAACTCTCCTGTTGCAAAGTACAAAAGTAACCATAATCATCTGAAAAATCAAAACAATATTTCAAGCTGACTTGTAGAAAAAGAATTGGAACAATAAGATTATTAGTAGGTGAAAAACACTTATTTGAAGGACTTTTAAGGTAGATACATGAAAAAAACAACTTGAAATTTAGTAGTGTGGAATGTAAAGGAGGGACATGAGCTACAAAACAGAAAATGGAATAATTATCTGCAGTGTATTTTAGACACCTATTTTCAGTTGAGGTGAATTGTCCCTATGAGTGATGGTCAGTACATGAGAATAGTCAGTTTGAAAGCTACTCTTCCAGTAGTTGAAACTACAGTCATATGACTTTGGTCCTAGTGGTTTTGATGAAAAGAGATGATGAAAAGAGGGAATGTTTCTTTATAAAATATATAGAGAAAGAAGGCAAAGTTCTACGTGGCCCTGAAAGGTACTCACAGATTAAGATGGAAGGAACTACATTAACATTGTTTCTTATTTTATGCTGCATTTAATTTTTTAAAACATCTGATGTTTGGCAAGGTACTTAGCTAAAACTCTTAGCTACCAGTAACTACAGATTTTGTTTGTTAATTATACCCTTCTCTTTAAACAATAAGAAAAACATTGAATTAAATAGTTGCACAGGTTACAATCAACACAATCTATACAACAGTTCTGATTTATTTTTATCATTAGAACACTAATCTCATGATAATTCTGTTTATCACGAATTATGATAATCATGACTATCCACAACAGTTTTTAATGATATCTGAATTAAAAGTACCTCTCTATTTTTATATTCTTTGGGCCATTTTGTGTTTCCACATGCCACCAGGGAATTGATAGAATGAAGAAGAAACCTCTTCCAAACATAAACATTATAAGTGGGCAACATCTTTACAAAGGTGTTAAGATACAGAGTACACTGGTCAGGGAATTATCAGATTTTAAAGTCATATCTGGCATTCTCCCAGAAGACTCATATGTCAGTGGTTGAATAGAGCTGCACTTAATGCTACAGATACAGTGTAAAGCAAATGGAAGTTGCTGGTAGTTTTTCTTAAGCTTATCCTGAAAACTTTAGTCATACTACTGTTGTGTGTCATGCTGCTATATTTCTCTATGTAAAGGTAGCCACGTCTGCCCCTTTATGGAATGTTTTTGACTGAAAATGTGACATTGAATATAAAGACAAGAGGATGAAAAAAAACATAAAAGCTATTAGGAAAAGCATTTCTAGTTGTTTCTGCAATCTCTGAAACACAGACAATAATCATGACTGCACACAACAAGTATTGGTTAACAGGTCCTGGTTGTTAGGTTATAAATCAAAATACTTTCAGAATTGCCAGGGGAACTATGGTAATGAGAGATTTCACACAATGAGACACTTTAAGGTAAAATCAGGACTAGAGCTCAATGAGTTTTCATCTCCAGATCTGTGCTTAGCTTGTTCTTACAGACTTATACAGTTTCTGATAGCTTGAAGAAATAAACCTTCTAAGCATATTATTAATAGAGACTTATCTTGAAACTTAACTTTAAAAAAAGAAAATTTAAAAAATCTTATGGAGTGTGGCAGTTGTTCCCTGCTCACCAAAAAGACTACAATTGGAAAATGCACTCATGGCTTCCAAATTCTGTAAGCTGATTTTGCATTGTTCCAACATTATCTATTGCTACTGAAGTTTATGTTTGAATATTGCCTTTGCAATCTCTGAAGGCTCTGAGAGGGTGATTGACTCACCTAGAACACAAATCCTTTCACATATTTACTAACACTTTGGATATGAACCATTGCTTTCGCTTTTGTGTTGGATAGCTGGATTGAGAATGTTTTCCTCTTCCTTTCCTGCTTTTCTCTTTGAAATGCCTGCTTAAAAACTTCTGAAGAGGTACAACTTCAAGACTGCAACGCTGCTTCAAATAATGTTGAAATCTGCAATTTACTGAAATTAAGGACTCATGATTTTAACAGTTACAGAAATATAAAATCTCAGTACTGGAAATCAAAGTAATATCTAGTCAGAGAAATTTAAAGTTAACAAACCAAGGAAATAAAAATATTGTTTTGAGATTAGAGTTCTTTTGTAAATTTTGTTCTGAGAGATTTGCTTAGAAGGTGTGAAAATATCCTTCAGGTTTTGTTCAAAGTTGGGATGCAAGAACAGAAGCATTTAACTCTTCATAAATTCTATCAGTTTTTCAGACACCTCAGGTGGCTGTAGCTGTTTACCTGCCTCTAACAACTGTCCTATTTTTGTATCATAGTAAAATGATAAATAAAAGTTCTTAATTTTTTTTGCAATATGAAATATTTACATTTTTTAAATATGAAGGTTAGTGTGCTTGTACTTCACCCATTATATTCTTTAGATTTGATAGACCAGTTCCAGCTATGTTTAAAATCCTATTGCACCTCCTAAAACAGTGAAGTCTGAAGACACATCTTGTTTATCAAAATTTAACTTATTTAATTTATTTAACATTTATTTATTAACTTCTTTAACTTATATGTCTTTCATATCTTTATATATCTTTCACAGTATCATAGAATCATAGAATGGTAAGGTTGGAAGTGACCTCAAAGATCATCTAGTTCCAACCCCCTGCCATAGGCAGGGACACCTCCCACTAGGACAGCTCACTCAAGGCCTCATCCAATGTGGCCTTGAACACCTCCAGGGAGGGAGCAGCCACAACCTCCCTGGGCAACCTGTTCCAGTGCCTCACCACCCTCA
>VWZE01000550.1:42524-56759 GCA_013396675.1 Eubucco bourcierii
AGGTGTCAATCAGCACCCCCAGATCCCTTTCTGTTTGGCTGCTCTCCAGCCACTCCCACCCTAACCTGTAACTCTGCATGGGGTTGTTGTGGTCAAAGTGCAGCACCTGGCACTTGGATTTGTTGAATGCCATCCCCCTGGACTCTGCCCATCTGTGCAGGTGGTCGAGGTCCTGCTGTAGAGCCCTTTTGCCCTTGAACCCAGCAACATCAGTCCCAAGCTTGGTGTCATCTGCAAATTTGCTGGCGACCGACTCTATGCCCTCATCCAGATCATCAATGAAGATGTTAAAGAGGATGGGGCCCAGTACTGATCCCTGGGGGACTCCCTGGGGGAGTTGTTCCTCAGGTACATGACTTTGGTTCTCCTTGTTGAACTTCGTGAGGCCCCATTTCAGCTAATTTATTCTGTCAATGCTCCTCTGGATGACAGTATTAACACTCTGCTCTATCAGCTACTCCTCCTACTTTTGTATTATCAGGAAGCCTAACAGCACTACACTCTGCTCTGTGATCCAGACCATTAATGATGACAAACAGGATTGGACTATTGGCTCTTGGAGGACACCACCAGCCACTGGCTTCCAGCTGGAATTTGTACCATGTTTGAACTTTTAGTCATTCCTAAAATGGTCATGCAGTTGGATTAGATTGTGATTATAGGTCTCTTTCAACTGAACTGGTCTAGTCTAGTGTATCCTTCCTATCTTCTCCTTTCCCTGACAGCACATCATGGAGAAATCTCTGAAGACATTTATGCCCCAGCCTAGTCATTGGCTCTGTCACTTTGTGGAAAGGATACACGTACCCTCTGATAAGGCTAAGAACTGTGGACCATCTCAGGATAATTTGACTATCTCAACAAATTTCAAAATATGGAATGTGTGAAATGTGTTTTTTGTTTTTTTTTTTAAATTCTGTGTTCATCCAGTGTGTCTGAATTTCCACAGGATGACAAAACCCCACATCTTTGACACTAGTGAGGCTCAAAAGTTAAGCCCTTGGTCTAAAGCAGGACTAGCTCCTCAACTAAATGGTTGTAAATCTTTCAGAGGTGAGCAATACCTGTTCATTCCGCTGTGGATTTTTTTTTTCCTCCTTATATTCATTTTTAGATGTGATTGAGCTGTTTCCCTTGGAAAAAAATACTAAAACATAGCAGCCTGAGAACAGCAGTACTCCATCAGACAGAAGGTTCATCTTGACAATACTTGGTCTACAAAGTGGTCAACTCTTAAGTTTCTCAAGGAGAGCATATGAGCAATGTAGGTCTGATTGTCTCAGGGTGCTAGGGTGCTTGTGTGCCTCAATGGCTAAGATCAACCCCCCCTGGGACCAACACCCCCACTATCTCCTGACAAAGGCCCAGAGGACATGGATCAATTCAACATTGGTCCTTCCATTTCTGTCTGAATAATGTTGTAGCTGTGCCTGTCCCTGCCCCAGTCTCTTGGATGGAGCTGAAAGGTGTACTGCAAAGAGCTGCTCTCCTGGATGGAGCTGTCAGGCTTAGGTTTCTAATGCAGAACTCTACACATAGTGTAGACCACACAGTTTGTTCTGTTCCCTGAGCTTATAATCAGTTCAACAGCGGTGAGACTGCTATTTGCCTGAAATGCCAGGACATCTTCAGCTTCAAAAACACTCTCAGGGATACAGACCACAAAGGATACAAGTGGAAATAGGATTTCATTTTTGTTTCCCTGAACCTCTTTCAGAGACAGGCACTAAGCCCAAAAGGAGCAGGTTGATGTGTTCTTCAGTTTAGCTTGGAAAACAATCCTTTGCAGTCTGATAAGAAAAGCTACAGAAAGTAGTGGCAGCAACACAGGCCAAGCAGTCCTCACTTCCTGAAGGGTAAGAACATGAAGAATGAGGATTGGTATCGAACACACACAAAAGAAGAGGAGAAGGTATGGTATTGTTGCGTAGTTATTAAAGTATGATAGGTATTGATGACAAGCAGCAGAAGTTTTGTCTTCTAAAACTTGCTCCACAGCTGTGTTTCTCAAACAGTGACACACAAAAAGTGCTCTCAAGCCTGGCCTGGAGTTCTGTTGCACTCAGGGAGAGTGGGAAGTAGCAGCTTCTGATGGGGCAGCAGGTTGGAGCCCTTCCAAGGGCAGGTTGCTGTGCACAAACAAAATCCCCTGAAGAAATAGGCCAATGCAAAGAGCAGATCTCAATCCTGATGCAAGCTTACACTCAGCAAGAGAGTTCAAGAGAGCCAAGGGCAGAGTGGTGCCTTGGAGGTGCCAGAGCAGCAGAATAAGATGGGGGCCTTGTCGCTGCCTTTGATGGTCATGCACTGGGCTCACTGCTAGCATCCCTTATGTGTCCTCTGCCACTTGTCTTTCAAGTACAAACCTTCTTATTCTTCTTTCAGGTCATGGCAGAAACCAGCCCTGTAGCCCAGAGACCACTATTAGCTGGCCCCTCTCTGCACCAGAGCTAATGTCCATGGGGTCACCATGGGCTGCTCAGTTCTCTGTATCAGAGGATCACAAGTGCAGGAACAGTGATTTTCCATTTGTGAACACTGAAATAGTTAGAGACCAGTTGTCTCAGCTGAATGTTGTTGGCAGCTGATGGGATTCATGCAAAGTACTGAAGGAGCTAGGCAGGTGCTATAGTAGGCCATCACTCAATTGTTTACCAAAGGCCTTGCGAGGTCCATAATGATTGAAAGGTAGCCAGTATCATTCTGGTTTATAAGAAGGGTGTAAAGGAAGACCCAGGAAACTGTTGACCTGTCACTAAACAAACATCAGGACCTGGAAAAATTTTAATCATATTATTTACTATTGAAAGGCATTTAAAGAACAGCTCAATTATCAAGCACAGTCAATGTTGGTTCACAAAGGGAAAGTCCTGCTCATTTCCCCATGGAGTTGAGGCTAACGGACCTGTATTTCCCTGTTTTCCTTCTTTCTCTTCCTGAAATTGCGTGACATCTGTTTCCTTAGAGTCTTCAAGGACATACTGCAGTCACCATGACTGATCTAGGATTGATGACAGTGGCATCAGAATGACATCAATCAGATCCCTCAGCATTTGTGAGGGCATTCCATCAGAGCCTACAGATTTAGGTACCTCCAGTTTTCTGAAGTGTTTCCTGCCTTTATTGCCTTCCATCAGAGGTCCATCTTTCACTCTGGACTCTGGAACTTGGGACTCCTGAAATCTAATATTGCTAGTAAAGACTTGAGGCAGGGAAAGTGTTTGATGTTTGCTCTTCAGACCTTCATAATTCAAGACATTCTTGTCATAAACAA
Source organism: Eubucco bourcierii (assembly GCA_013396675.1). Classification (NCBI taxonomy): domain Eukaryota; kingdom Metazoa; phylum Chordata; class Aves; order Piciformes; family Ramphastidae; genus Eubucco; species Eubucco bourcierii. The sequence continues at coordinate 45,799 of VWZE01000550.1, forward strand.
AAACAGATAAATGTTGACTCTGGGTTAAGTTTACATAAAAATTAAAGCATAAATAAAAATAAAGCCTTCAAATCACTAGAAATAAGTAGTTAAAGTCCCATGAAATTAACCAAACAAAAAATAATTACATATTGAAAAAGTTCAAATGCTGTTGGACTTTTTTTTTTTAGTACTTTACTGTCTACTCATCTATGAGGAATTTTTCCTTCTGCATTTTCATAGTTTTTACAAATCCTGTTTGTAAACACTATTTAAAATCATATTAAACAAAATAAAACCAGAGAAAATTATTTCCCATGTTTTTCTACAAAACATTTTTCTCTTATGAAATAGTGTAGTCTTTGTTTTACTAACTTCCATGATTTAAGAATCTGGCTGGCTATAATCAAGTTTGAAGGATCACAGCTTTCAAACATTTATTAGAGGATCACTTCAAGACTTTGCTTCCATTTCTACATCCTCATCTTAATCTTTTCTTTCCAGAAGACTGTCTTTGCAGTTTTACCCTGAAGTGCTTTCTCTACCTAACTTCATTTGCTACAGTTGCTGTTAAGAATTCAGGTATACCCCATAACCCATTTTAAAGGCTGTAATCCTACATGTACACCAACAAAAGAAGAGTGCAGAAAACCCCATGTTTTCTCTTAACATCTGTAAAGCAAGGCCTCTGTTCCTCAAGTTCTCTGACAATCTGAGAACAAAATTAAAAGAAAAGGTTTTTGAGGGATACTAAATGAAATGATGTCCTACTTTTGTTTTTTATTCCCATACACATTAAAAGGTTCCCAGAAAGCCTATTGAGGTCAATAAAGAGATTTTGTTACTACTACAGTTTATAAAACTGACTCCACAAAGAGGAGAAATTGCTTATACTAGCTCAGTGTGTTCCCTCCCATTTTATTCATTTTTGGAAAGGGTTGAATTACGAACATTTTTTTCCTTTTGAACACAATGTAAACATAGCTTGATAGGCAAGTTTCTTTCCTCAGGAATTCTTAACTATGTTAGTCTGGAAATCCACATTTTCACTAAAAAAAAAATTCTCACATGCCTGCTGAATACTTCAGCTTTATGTTAGCATTTATCTCTTTGATGTACAATTATAAGACTCAAGTACCATTCTTGTTAACATTGCAGCTCAAAGAGTCACATCATGCTTTACAATGCCATTTTCTCCAGTGAACAGATTTTGTCATGTCATTCCTCTCTTGTATCCCTTGTTTTCTGTCTCTGTAGATTTTATCTTCTGTCCAAAATGAGTATCCATAAACTGAGGAATTTATGAAGTAAATACAAAATACAACTTCAAAATCATCGCCCATATTTCTATCCTCCTTTTCTTTTCTTTTTGTTTTTCAGTGGTGCTAATGAAACCTAAAAAGTCTGTTTTCTACCCTCTAGCACTAGCACCATCAAAATCATGTCAAAATGAATTTTATTATAACAAGATTTCCAGATTACTTCCTGATAACTACTAGTCAGAGCCAGGATTAATGCCTTTTTGTAGTAATAGAGCCAGTATTAATGCCTTTTTGTAGTAATACAGTGTATATAAAACTCAGAATGATGAAGAACAAATTTCTCCTCCTCTGATGGCTTTGAGAACCATCTAATTTACTATGCAATCCTTCTAGATCTAAGCAAGGAAATAAACTCTGTATTTGAATCAAATGGTCTGTTCTGTAGTCTAAATAAAGGTCCTAAAGGCCTGTATACTTGTATTATAGTCAGCCTGGTGTATTTACTGTGGTCATATTTAGAATATTTAGAATCTGTAGAAAAGCTGAGAAAACTCAGAAAGCTTAAAAAGTGAGTCAGCATTCAGATCATGCATTTCTGATTGTTTATATTGTAGGGTGAGAAGAGTAATTAGGATTGAGCCCTAGTGAGTAATGTGTGTTGATTACTGTTAGCTGACCAGTGAGATGTGAAGGACAACCTAGAACTTGGCAACTATGATTAAAACTGCTAAATTTGATTCCTGCAAAGAATAAAAACAGACTAGTCTGCAATCTTCAAGTACATTTGTGCTGAAATTGGTGCATAAGCATATAGGTTTGGGAGAATACATAAGTGGAAAACATAATGACCATAATTATGGTTGGGTTATTTCTTGACTGACCACGTATGAAATTTTGTCTATAAACAAAATAGTCAATGTTAAAAAAAGAATGGATTCAGAAATATTTCCAACTGAAATCCAGAGTACTGTGTACAGTTCTGAAGCCCCCAGCACAGGAAGGACATGGAAGTGTTGGAGCAGGTCCAGAGGAGGGCCACAAAGATGATCAGATGGCTGGAGCAGCTCTCCTGTGAAGACAGGCTACAAGAGTTGGGGCTCTTCAGCCTGAAGAAGAGAAGGCTTCAAGGAGACCTGATAGTAGCCTACCAGTATCTGAAGAGGGCCTACAGGAAGTCTGGGGTGGGACTATTTACAAGGTTTTGTAATGACAGGACGAGGGGCAATGGGTTTAAACTGGCAGAGGGGAGATTTAGACTGGATGTTAGTAGGAAGTTCTTTACAGTGAGGGTGGTTGGCCAGGGAGGTTGTGGCTGCTCCCTCCCTGAAGGTGTTCAAGGCCAGGTTGGATGAGTCCTTAAGTGACCTGTACTAGTGGGAGGTGTCCCTGTCTATGGCAGGGGGTTGGAACTAGATGGTCCTTAGGTACCTTCCAACCTTACCATTCTATAATTCTATGATTCTAGGATATAACTTTCATGCATACACACACACACTCATGCTGAGTCTTCTTTCTCCTTTCTGAAACTGTTGGCAGCATTCTGAATGTCTCTTTATTTAAATCACCACTTTGAGGAAATTATGACTCGTCATGTTTTTGTTTCTTGTCAGACAACAAATGGGGTGACAAAATTAACTGATGTAATGTATGTATTGGGAGGCCTGAAAAAATACAAATAGATATTTCATTCACATAATGAAAAGGCTAAATTCTTGTTCTATCTATGAGAGTTGATAATGTGAGAAAAGGATGGTGTTGGCAAGGTCTCCTACACTTCTTTGGTGTTCCTGCCAGGAACAGAGTCTGTCAACTTCAGGATCCACAGGGACATTTGAGGTATGAGCACAGTATAACGGATAAGAGGTAGCTGCCAAAATGGTATAAAGGGATTGCATAACAGATTATTAACAAGGCTTTTATCTGTGCTAATAATGTAATTTGTATTACTATAGTGTTAAAACATTAAGTAGACTGCCTGTAAGTTCCTATGTCTGTATATATGGTGAATTTCTTTTTGCTCATAAAAAGATTTTGAATGTAACAAGTATAGAGACCTCTGACCTTTTAAAAACTGCCACTGCATAACAAACATTTGATATCTATGGTACCTAGAATGTTTAAAGAAACAGGTGTGCTTCGTGGTAAGCAGATAAGTCAATTCATATTTGAGATGGTCTGAAATCTGATAAATCATAGAATCATAAAATCAGTCAGGGTTGGAAGAGACCCCAAGGATCATCTAGTTCCAATCCCCCTGCCATGGGCAGGGACAACCTACCCTAGATCAGGGAAATGAGACAGTGTTAGAAAAGGTATGAGACAGTGTTAGAAGAGATTTTAATTCTTCAAATACTTTTATTCTAGGCTAAATAATTGAAAATAAAATTGTGGAGACAGTATTCAGATGACTTTAATCTTTCACACAATTCCTGTAGAAAACAGAAGAGTTTCCAAATCTACATAAAATGATGGTGTGTGTATCAGAAAATGGAAAATGTCTGCAGAGACTTGAAATTTGCTATTATACCTTGGTCAGACTTTCTACATCTCAGAGATTTTTGCTGCTCTTCTAAACCATGTATATCCAGATACATTTCGTTTAAGCTGCCTTTAAAATTAAGAGATCTTAAAGTGAAAAAAAAAATACATATAAGGAGAGGTGATGCAGTGATAGGGAATAATTAATATTATCTGTTCATAGTACTTTAGGCATAATGTGTATAGACAGTTTCACTGGAGGCTGTGGAAAGTGTGGAATTACATGAATGAAGAGTCAATGCAAACTGTCCAGAGACAGTATATATGGCATTCTTACTGAGTATTTATTGGTTTATAAACTTGATCAAGGAAAAATGCTACTGTACATTTATCTTTAAGGAGTTAACTAATCTTACTGAAACAAATAAAAATAATCATATATCTGAAGTTCACTTCCTTCATAGTATAGGGATCAAAAGAGTAATTCATAATCTCATTTTTGTTACCTTTTTCAGTTAAATGCTACTTTCACTGTATTATTTGTTTGAACTTATCTTATTATTTTAAAGTCAAAAGTAGTAATGTAAACATGGATCTATTATCAGATTATTGTGTTTTCTGATTCATAGACATCTATTGGTTTTCAGTGGGTTTTGTTGGTTGATTGCTTTTGAAGTTGTTATTTTAATATTAAAAAAAAAAAAAACTAACCCAAAACTCAAAAAAAAAAAAAATTCTGTACTTTATTTCCCAAAATCCTATCAACAAACACTTTCTGGGGAAGAAACAAATCCCTATAAACAGACAAGTGAAAGATACAAAACTGCTGCCTTTTTGCCTCATTTTCTACAATCCTTCCATCAGACAGTTGTTACTCCCATTACTTTGTTGCGCTCAAAACGCAACTCTGAGAACAGACACATTTCAATATCCTGCTGATATGAATGGTAGCATTCCTGTGTCATTCACTTTACAACAGAACAACAGAGTGAATTTCTAACTAAAAAGGCAAACTGTCATTTCTCAGCATTTCAAGTGTCTTTTATATAGTACATAGATGTGTAAGAAATTTTGAACAGTGCTTCAATCTATATGTGATGGTTTGGGAATTACCCACCTTTCCACACAATGAATTCACCCAGACTAGACTCAGCCAGCTGGAAGTTAAGGAATGAAACTTTATATTCACAGCTTAGCACAATATACAAGCAGATATTTACAATATATTACAAATATTTACAGTTACATACAAGTTAAACGTAATACAGAAACACAAAATCTCTCCTGAAACAGTCAGATTACCAGGAGGCTTCTGACTCAAATCTCCTCCCTCCTTCCCTTCAGAAATAACCAGATCAGACTCTGTATATCTCACATGATGAATTTGAAGACATCTGAGGTGTGATATCAAAAAAGACAAGACGAAGGTTAAGGAAAAAAAGGGTTAGGTCAGATTAGAGTTAAGGCAGATGCAACCACTCAGACTTCCATAGAGAAGGAGAAGTGAGAAATAACTGAGAAGTGTGTGAGCGTCTTATCTACATTTTGACTACTTGGGTTTCTCAGCAGAAGAATGAGTGATATAGGTTACTGTTATTTTTTGGTTTTGTAGTTTTTTCTTCTCTCAGCTAAGGATTTAATTTCTCTCAGCTAAATATTCAAATGAGCCTCAAATCAGCACACTATAGAAAAAAGTAAGTTGAAAGTCCAATGCAGCCATAACACTTGTGAGTTATCAAAAGGGTTACCATCTGTTCTTTTATATATGTCTCCCTATCAAGATTGCACAAGTATCACATTTATTGACTAGTTACTGTACATCCAAAAATATTGCTATTTCACTCATAAAGAATTCAAAGTTTAAGTTATTGGAATTTAAATGTATTGATCAAGCTATATTACCACTATATCAGGATTTTGCTAATGCTTGTGACCTATTTCTATGTATTCACCACTCTAATACACAGACTAAATTACAACTATTAACAATTAACTCAAAACAGTTGACACTATAAATATAACTCATAAAGACTCTTTTCTTCTTTGAGATTTTTGTCTTTCTTGTTGGTTCTGCCCCCTGGGTGAATTAAGTTCTTTTACTTTACTTTAAAATGTCCCTGACATTTGATTAAGAAAACTTCATACTGAGATTGTATTAAATTTTAATATCTGCCAGAGCTGAACAGCATTTTCTATCGGATGTTTTCTCACCACGTCTAGTTTTTTTCTTATCATATAAAAGATGGCTCAGCAACTACAAACCCCGAGAAAGCAGTACAAGCACAAAAAATGCTAAACTAATAACAGCTTTGAAATGTTAACCCTAAGGGCCCAAGAGTGTCATCTCAAAACAGGATGGTTAATTTTCAAAGAGATCAAGAAATATGGGAAATCATTTCACTGAGGTGTATATAGAACACATGAATATATGTTTTAAAAATACTTCAAATATCCAAGTGCTAATCTTTCAAGAAGCACTGTGCATTAATGGAGGCTGATAGACTTCACAGACATATTGTATATTTGTGTGGACATCTGTTAATCAGGATTTCAATGCATTTTGAGGCATTGTGTTTGTGCAAAGATACAGTGAAGCATATATCACATTATAACTGAGGCTCGAGAGACCAAATCAGTGCTGACCATGTGTGCACTAGGTAAGTTATACAGAACTGTCTCAAAGCTGTTTGCAGCCATCCTTCCAATATCTGAAGGGGGCCTACAGGAAGGCTAGGGAAGGGCTACTTACAAAGTCTTGTAATGACAAGACAAGGGTCAATGGGTTTAAACTGGCAGAGGGGAGATTCAGCCTGGAGAAGAGAAGGTTTCAAGGAGACCTTAGAGTAGCCTTCCAGTATCTGAAGAGGGCCTACAGGAAGGCTGTGGAGGGACTATTGACAAGGTCTTGCAATGACAGGACAAGGGGCAATGGGTTTAAAACTGGCAGAGGGAAGATTTAGACTGGATGTTAGGAGGAAGTTGTTTGCAGTGAGAGTGGTCAGGCACTGGCACAGGTTGCCCAGGGAGGTTGTGGCTGCTCCCTCCCTGGAGGTGTTCAAGGTCAGATTGGATGAGGCCTTGAGTAACCTGTACTAGTGGGAGGTGTCCCTGCCTATGGTAGGGGGTTGGAACTAGATGATCCTTGAGGTCTCTTCCAACCTTACCATTCTATGATTCTATAATGAGTCTGTAATTGGAGATTTGGGAGTAGAAAAGCAAAACAAGTAAGGGAGGTTAAACAGTAGGATAAAAGCAGCAAGTGGAGAATTTTAGAAAAGATGGTAGAGTCATCATCAATCATCCATTTAGATAAAAGAAAAAAACAAAACAAAAAAGCAAGTAACAAGTAAACAAACTGAAGTAAACTAAATGATTTCATAGTCTAATAGCACACAACATATTACAGGAGCCTGGGACTACCCATTAGGAGGTTCAGTATGTTTCTGTCTTTGTATGTACCTACTGTGTTCATTACATTAATGTCCCTTGTACTATGCTAAATAGCAAATGGTCATTAATTGAAGAGGCTATTAAGACATACCAGCAGGATATTAAAGTCATGAGACTAGCAAATATGATCACAATAAAAAAAGATGCTTTATTATACTGAAATACTCTTTCAAATAGAATCATAGAATCATAGAATGGTAAGTTTGGAAGGGACCTCAAGGATCATCTAGTTCCAACCCCCTGACATAGGCAGGGACACCTTCCACTAGTATAGGTGCACCTCCCACTAGTACAGGCAAATAATACTACTGATTTTTTTAACCCTTGCTTATCTAATGTCTAATTCTGATATATAATAAAAGACAGTGTTTTGGTTTTATGATTGATTACTTTTCACAGAAAGAACCTGTTACCACCAAATAGAATGATTTTATTACAGAATTTTTTTTAATTGTGATAATTTCTAAGCACTGAGAGTGAAAAAAATAAAACAAAAAAGGTAAAAAAAAAAAAAAAACAAACACCAAAAACCAAACAAATAAAAAGCATTGCTTGTATAGGTCTTGGCAAGATAGATGACCATAAACAAGGAAATAAAATTTTATAGATCTTTTAAAATGAACACTTTAAAAAAAATCTTCAGAAATGAATTAGAAACAAGCTGTAAAGAAGAATGGGTCACTTTTTTAATCACAGTTTTTAAGGCTTTAGATTTTATTGTTATTGCTAAAACACATTAAGAAAGTTTAACTCATTTTGTTGACAGTGACAAAGTGAGCTAAACAGAAATTTTTGCTAGCATTTGCTTGTTCCAGAATCCTCATTCATTTATATATAAGTTAAATAGAATTGCAAATAAACATATACGTGTTGGATCATAATTTGCATAGCAGAGAGGAATAATGTGACTACAAAATACCAGGAGGTCTTTGTACATGGGACATCCACATGAGTACATGCCTGCTACCTGACCTTGGACAAACAACTTCTTGTCTGTAGGAGCATCTTTTTGCATCCTTCTTTTGATGATTGTCTGGACTACAGAATCTGCAGCACATACTGTCTCTTAAAACAGTTCAGTCCCTCATTTTGGCTCCCATTTAAAATAAAAATGTATTCTGTTGTATTCAATAAACAGTACAACATTTGAATATATAAAGTGTGCTTGCATACAATATCAGAGCATATTCTGGAGGGTAAAAGATCCGAAAAAGAGTTATGAGTTATAGTAGTTAACCCCTTGAGCATTGTTCTCACATGTATAATAGTGTATTTTTTTTATTATTCAATCAATGTTCTTAACCAATTTAACACGTGTCTCAGGTTTCAATTTCATAATGTTATTTTATGAATGCTATTTAAAATTTTAATTTTATAATTTTATAAATGCTATTTATTTTATAAAACAATACATACATTTTTCTAAATACAATCAGAAATCTAAACTCTTACCAAAAAAAAATCAAATAATTCACACTAATATTTTGCACAGTCCTCAACTTCAGTGCATTTTTCAGGAGGAAAAAAAATAATGTTTTTAAGAAAAATCTTCATCATCTTCCAAGATAATAATGACCTCACATTGCATTTAATCTTTGATATAGCATTAAAACACCCTAAACAACTCCACAAAACAAACCACAAAAGAATCTTCATTATTCACTCACAATGCACTTTACCAGCTCAATTTTTACATATTTTGATAACATACAATACAATACAATCATACAATCATTTAGGTTGGAAGGGACCTCAAAGATCATCTAGTTCCAACCCCCTGCCATAGGCAGGGACACCTCCCACTAGTACAGCTCACTCAAGGCCTCATCCAACCTGGCCTTCAACACCTCCANCACACACACACACACACACACACATATATGTATACAGAAATTATTGTTGCAGTGGTCAATTCTTCCCATTGTTGGCATAGATCTTGGTTAGGTAATGGCATTCTGGTCAGATCTCTGTTAATTCCAGCTCAGCAAATGGTGCATTTGAATTAGCTCAAAACAATTCCTAAAACAATATTTATTAAAGTATTTCTGGATTCAGACTAAACTGACCACTTTACAATATACAGGAGACTTCTCTTTTATATTGAAGAATTTTATTATACCTGTCTCAGTTCTTTTGTCTCTTAGTTATTTGGGAAATTTTCTAGTAGCAGTACTCAAATAGTGAATTGTCTTCAAATTAAGTTACTCTCATAAAATAAGAGGTATTTGTAATAATAAGAAATTAATGCTATTTTCAAAACTTCACATCCTTGTCTTCAGTGACTTCTGTGATGTTTCCTACTCTATTTGGCCTGTTTAAGAAAAATTTAAAGGGGGAAAAAAGTCAATGTAATTCTATAAATACTAAATTATGTGTGTTATTAGATGGAGTCCATAATAACTGCAAAAATGTTGAGGGACATAATGAGAAGATTAAATATAGATATGAGATTACATTGAATCTTAAAGAGTAAGAGCATTAACCATTTTGAAATAGCTGATCTTTAATGGGAATACTACTTATATTCACTACATGCATTCTTTGTAAGAGAGATGAAAGGGATTAATTGCACTGATCGTAACAATTTAGTTCTGAAGCCTGTTAGCTTTTGTTAGAGACTTGTTGAAGCAAGAGTTCAAGGCAGCTGCTACTGTTTCAATGTTAAATAAAAAACAAAACAAAACAACTGGATTCAGATGTTAAACCTGAATGCTCCTAATCCTTTGTGCTGTATCATAATTATTTAGATTTTAGGCAAACACAAAATTGCCACACATTTTTAACAAGTAGACAGAGATAAAGCAATTACTTAACCTATAAGTTGTGAATTGTGCTGGAATAGATCCACTGCTGAATCACTATCGCTCCTGAAGTATAGAAATAGGACTTCTGAAGGAATTATCGGATTAAAAGAGCAATACATCAATGTTGTTTGCATGAAAATGATATTCAAAGTCATTTTAGATATTAATGTCCACCAGTTTAACTAGAGATAGAAAAAATCGTAGAATGGTAAGGTTGGAAGGGACCTCAAGGNTGCCTCCTCCAGGGAGGGAGCAACCACAATCTCATTGGGCAACCTGTTCCAATGTCTCACCACCCTATTTGTATTATTTTGAATTTTCAATTGATTTCACAGCCTATACACTATTAAAAGATTTTGGTGCTTAACATACACACACACACACACACACACACATATATGTATACAGAAATTATTGTTGCAGTGGTCAATTCTTCCCATTGTTGGCATAGATCTTGGTTAGGTAATGGCATTCTGGTCAGATCTCTGTTAATTCCAGCTCAGCAAATGGTGCATTTGAATTAGCTCAAAACAATTCCTAAAACAATATTTATTAAAGTATTTCTGGATTCAGACTAAACTGACCACTTTACAATATACAGGAGACTTCTCTTTTATATTGAAGAATTTTATTATACCTGTCTCAGTTCTTTTGTCTCTTAGTTATTTGGGAAATTTTCTAGTAGCAGTACTCAAATAGTGAATTGTCTTCAAATTAAGTTACTCTCATAAAATAAGAGGTATTTGTAATAATAAGAAATTAATGCTATTTTCAAAACTTCACATCCTTGTCTTCAGTGACTTCTGTGATGTTTCCTACTCTATTTGGCCTGTTTAAGAAAAATTTAAAGGGGGAAAAAAGTCAATGTAATTCTATAAATACTAAATTATGTGTGTTATTAGATGGAGTCCATAATAACTGCAAAAATGTTGAGGGACATAATGAGAAGATTAAATATAGATATGAGATTACATTGAATCTTAAAGAG
>VWZE01000550.1:64146-103575 GCA_013396675.1 Eubucco bourcierii
AGGGGACCTGATAGTAGCCTTCCAGTATCTGAAGGGGGCCTACAGGAAGGCTGGGGAAGGATTATTTACAAGGTCCTGCAATGACAGGACAAGGGGCAATGGGCTTAAACTGGCAGAGGGGAGATTTAGACTAGATGTTAGGAGGAAGTTCTTTACAGTAAGGGTGGTGAGGCACTGGAACAGGTTGCCCAGGGAGGTTGTGGATGCTCCCTCCCTGGATGTGTTCAAGGCCAGATTGGATGAGGCCTTGAGTAACCTGTCCTAGTGGGAGGTGTCCCTGCCTATGGCAGGGGGTTGGAACTAGATGATCCTTGAGGTCCCTTCCAACCTTACCATTCTATGATTCTATGATTCTATGGAGCTTTGCAGAGTGGCAGGTGGGAGAGCATGCAGATGTATAGAAGGACAGAATATTGCACCAGCTAAACCAGCTTACGTCCACCTTTTTAGGGTAGAAAACAAAATATAAAGTGTAAACACAAGGTACCCTCCATTTACAAGTTAAAAGGGGACATGGAGGAGACTCAAAGGCATCAGGATTTTTGCTTTCCTTTCCTGTGGTTCCTTCCCCCAATAGAAGGGGAGGAAACAGAAAAAGGGGAACAGGTTTAGACCTCATTTAGCCTTCCACAACAACCTAGTAACAGTTTCTTATAGTGACTTCTTGGCAGTCTTTGGAGAAGGCTGGTGAAATACTGAAGTGGTCAGAAATGATTTTGCAGATACTGGAGCTTTCCATATTCTTTACCCAGTGACAGGCTTCCACTGCTCTGTGTCACTCTACATTCCTGAATGCTCTCAAAACCCATGTTAAAGGAATTTGTAAATGTTACTTCTCATCCCAGTGCTGCTTCCATAATGAAGATGCTCACTCTGCAAATACCTCTGCTGATTTCAGTGACACCACAAAAGAAACCAACAACATACTGTAACCACAGAATTGTTTTGGTTGGAAAATACCATTAAGGTCCCCAACACAAGAGAGACAAGGATCTGCTGGAGTCAGACCAGAGGAGGACTGTAAAGGTAAGAGGGCTGGAGGAGCTCTCTTATGGAGACAGACTGAGAGTTGGGGCTGTTCAGTCTGGAGAAGAGAAGGATCCTAGCAGACCTTAGAACTGCATTTCAATACCTGAAAGGGCATCTACAGGAGTACTGTGGGAGGGACCAATTGAAAGGGTCTGTAGTGATAGGATGAGGGGCAATGGTTGGAAACTGCAAGAGGGGAGATTAGGTTGGGTATCAGGAAGAAACTTCACATGAGAGTGGTGGAATAGCAAAACAGGCAGCCCAAGGATGTGGTTGAAGCCCCATATTTCATCCTCCACAAGCAGTCCCTACTCAGTCATCACCCCTACACTCACCCTGCCTAAACAGCTCCTTCTCTACTACCAATATTTTTGCAACCATCCCAGAGCCTTGGACAAGACCCTCACCCAGCCAAGATACCACATAGAGAAAATCAGCCCCAGTAAGGAGGCCCAGCCACCACCCACAAGTGATGTTGGAGTGATCATCAAACATCATCAAGTATCAACAAACCTCTTCCTAGCTAACCGGGGGGCCACCAGGCCCCCCGGCCTTTGGTCAGGATCACCTTCACCAATCACCCAGTGTGCACCATGGACACTCACCAGCAATGATGGGAGCAGGATCCCTCTGCCCAGATGGGCAAGCTTGGGGCTTCTGCCTCTCCCGGAGCTGCTTAAAAAGGGGAGTGCACAGGGAGGGCAAAGTGGTCACACCTGGGGTGGGAGGAGACTCCAACAGAACCCAGGTGCTCTGGGTTTGGGGATGGAAAGGGGAACGTGGTGTGGGGTGGGAAAAGGGAGGTGGTGGTGAAAGGAGGGAGATGGAGAAGAAAAAGGTTGGAGAGAAAAAGGATGGAGTTGGAGATGAAGTGAGGAACATGGGGAAAAAATAAAAAGGAGGAAGATGGGGGGCAATATGAAGATGGAAGGGAAAGGAAGACAATGGAAAGAAAATTAGGAAGATTGGGGAAAATAGCAGATGGAGAGAAAAGGAAAGAGATCGGGGGAAAGTGAGATTAAAGATAATAATAATAAAAAAAATAACAAAATAAGAGAACTGGACTGTAGTGTTTGCACTGAAACCAACCTTTTCACGACCAACCCTTTGTCATTTCTGCTCGGTGTTGTAACCAGACATCTTCACTGGCTCAATATGTTGGCTGAAGTTGAACAACTCACACCTGTCTAAGAGGAAAAATTGAGGCAATAATGAATCAAAACTAAGAAATAAAAATGAAAGACAAATACAGTATATGTAAACAAAGTGTAAGGTCCTTCAGTAAGTTCTCTATGGGCCAGTAAAGTGCCTTTGTGGCAACTAATGCCAATGGCATCCTGGAGTGCATCAAGAAAAGTGTATCCCATTGGTCTAGGGATGTTCTTCTCCCCCTCTACTCTGCCCTGCTGTGACCACACCAGTAATACTGTTTCCTGTTTTGGGCTCCTCAGTTAGAGAGAGACAGGGATCTGCTGGAGACTCCAGTGGGGAGATATGGGGTTGATGAGGGTTCTTGAGCTTTTTCCTTATGAAGAGAAACTGAAGAGCCCAGGTGCTATTTAGCCTGGAGAAGAGAAGGCTAAGAGGGGGATTCTGGTCATAAATAGACCAGAATCTGTGTCATTTGGTAAACTGCACCTAGCAGATCTGTTAGAAAACTCAGATCTACTTTTCTGAAGCTTTTAATCTCATTCTACATCTCCCTCTCTTGTCTCTAGATTTTAAACTCCTCTGTTTTATGGTTGCAGCTGCTAAGGCTACCATCAGTGTAACTGCAACTGGTCTCTGACCAGTTCTTCCTATTAACTTGAATGACACTTCTCTGGTTGCTTAGTTGATTGCCGCCATCAGAATGTCTATCAGTCTGAAGTCCTTGTGAATCAATGACTTTTAAAAATGTGCATGTCTCATGACAGGTTAAGATTTCTGTATTGAGTGTCCCTGTTCATGTGGTAGTAAGAGGGTTGCAGGGATGGTCTCTGTGAGAAGAGGCCAGGGATTGCCCCATGCCAGTTACAATCAATTTTAGCTGACTTCAAACAGACCCACCGCAGGACACAGATGAGCCTGTAAACCAAGGGAGAACTCCCACTATAATAATGTATTTAATGGTAAAAAACACTGCAGAGCTGCTGTAGAGTAAGAAAAATATCAGTAAAACACCAAAATCAGTGAAGAATGAGAGAGAATAGGTGCTCTGTGATTCTGTGATTTTTGTATCTCTAGGTGCCAGAGCAGAAATTCCCCTGCAGTCTATGGAGGAGGCTATGGTGGCAGACAGTCTACCCATGGAGGTCCTTGATGAAGCAGATAAACACACTGCAGCCTATGGAAGACTCCATGTTGCAGAAGGTGGAGACAACTGGAGAAAATCTCTAGCTAATATAGTGCCCCCTCTGTGCTATACCTGCAGACTAATTTGAGGGCTACAGGGTCCTTTTCTTCCCCTCTCATGCTGTGCACTTGTACAAAGGTACACTTCAGAATTTGGTTTTTTTTTTTTTTTTTGCTTGTTTTGACAAACACCATTGGTTTGCAGTAAAGGAAAAACTCTGTTTGTCAGCATCCCTCATAAATAAACACAGTATTTTGCAGCTTGTGGTCTTTGACACCAGCATCTTCTGGTTTTTCATAATCTCACGTATGAGATGTGTTTTCCTTTTTACAGCCTATAATATATTTTTCTCTATTAAAGTATTCCAATTAGCCTCAAACCAACACAAGTACTGGGGCTATACGTATTTGTTTCAAGTCCTACAGATTTTCTCCGAAATCTATCTAGATAGCATATATCTTTATTATCAGGGATCATACATTTCGTGTAACACTGTCTATTCAGTCCTTCCTTTCTTCCTGTTTTGCTACATAATATGTTAAGTAAAGCCCAACCCAAGCCAAAATAAAATAATAATATTTTTAAAAACCCAGCAAAGCAGAAAGAAAAAAAAATAAAAAAAAAGTCCCACTGAACACATGAAATTTGAAGGAGTACAGTATAGGATGACCTATACCAGAATCTTCAGAATGTTAGTTTTGTGTAAAGACAGCTTCATAAAGAGCATCTTTTCCTCACTTTGGTAGTGTGGTTAGAAGGGGACCTATTTTTATCCTTTTTGAAAACAAGATTGTTAGACATTTATCCAGATGGGAGATTGTGTTCTCATTTAGACAAACTGGGATACTTACCTATTTACATTACAAATATTTTAAATATAATCAAAATCCAAGATAGAATCATTGGAAGCAATACAGGAAATTATTATGAACTTAGAATCTTAGTGACTCTGATTTGTAATTACTCTTTCACCTCTCCCACCTCTCAAATTTATCATTTATTTTTTTCTCCTCTTCCCCAATTAGAGACAATACAAATTAAACCAAGATGTGAAGAAGCTAATATTTAAAGCTGAAAATAATTTCCTGGCAAAACATACTACTGTGCAATAGATTTCTCTTGCTTTTTGGATATGTATTGCATCATAAAGGAATTTGCTCCCTGTGAATATTAACAGTTTAAAACATATGCTGGACAAGAAACATTATTTTTTAAATATTTTTATTTACATTGCCTTTACTAAGCCAGGTCTCACATTTCATGCCTTAGTGGTTTTAAAGTTGTTTATTGCTCAATTTTTCTTATCACTAGGGAACATATTGAGAATTCCTGTCACTTACCTGTCTTCAAGGACTTGTGTACTGGACTTGCCAAAATTTCTTTTAGAGGATAAAATATACACCACCAGAGAGCACTGTTGGATTGTTAAGATTTGGCTTTTTGTTTTTTCTTTCTAGATTTTAGCTAAAGTAATAAGAACCAGAGAGGCAAATAAAACTCTGCTAAATATCCTTTCTTTCTTACGACATGACAAACGCCACCAGCACATAAGGCATAATAGATCAGTTGGTCTTTTTATGGCTGTAGCTCTGCATTCTTTCCACATACTTTTCTTTTAAATAAATAAAAACACCAATATTCCCAAAGTTGCAATTAGTGATACAATTTATATCATCAGTTCTCATAAATTTTATTTTACTTACCATTCCAGTAGCACAACTGTGAGCTATATCACAGGACAGCTGTGAAGATCAGTTCTGGTTCCTCATTTTGGGAAACAGAAAAAGTATCCCTTAATGTTCAGTAAATAACACAATAAATTGAAGATCATGCTACAAAACCACGTCGTTACTGAGCCAATCCACGTATCCTAGCAGAAACCATTAATTTTTTTCAACTTTACAGGTGATTAATACAATTGTGACAAAGATCAAAGAAATCACATTCAGCTAGGAAAAAAAAGTGAACAATCAAGCAGCACATTCAGTGAATCACAGAATCACAAAATCACAGAATGCCGTTGAAGGTCATCTTGTCTAACCCCACTGCAGTGAACAGGGACATCTCCAACTAGATTAGGTTGCTCAGGGCCCTGGCAAGTCTGACATTGAATGTCTCCAGGGATAGGGAACCAACCACATCTCCAGGCAACCTGTTCCAGTATTTCACAAGTCTCATCGTAAAGAACTTCCTCTTTATGTCTCTCCTAAATCTACTCTGCTCTAATTTAAAAACATTACTCCTTGTCCTATTGTTTCATGTCCTTCTAAACACTCCCTCCCCACCCTTCTGTAGGTCACCTTCAGATATTGAAATGTAACTATCAGATCTCCCTGGAACTTTTAATCCAGGCTGAACAATCTCAACTCTCTCGGTCTGTATTTTTAGGAGAGGTGCTCCAGAGGAAGAGAATAGGAGCCTGGACTTCTGACTTGACTTTCTACCGAAAACAAGTGCTTCAATGTAGAAAGTAAATCTTTGGTAGATTAGAGTATAATTCTTCATGTAGGTATATGCATGTGCACTACATACACATGTGTAAGGCTTTACACAAAACGCAGATATGAATATCTTAATGATTTATTTAAAATTCCCTTAATTTTTAAAGGAAGCTAATTGACTCTCTCTACACGGATATTTAAATGCAACTTTATGCTAAATTGAGTGACTGGAGGTTTGGGGCTTTTTTCATTATTTACAAGGTAACCATTAAATGAACTACTAAAAAACTACTTAACAACTTGGTACTTCACAGTTTTAGGACTTAGATTTTAAAGATTTTTTTTAGATAGTATTTAGGATCTTTCTAAGACCAGGGAATCTCCAAGATCATTTAAAATTCTAACTTCTACTTAGATTCCCAGCTTGTCATTTATAGTTGCATTTTTATTTTTAAGGTTGATGATGAACAAGTGTTGGAAGCATTGAAATTAATTGAAATCTCATCATTTAATTAATGATGATATTTCTAGTGTAACTGCATTAAAAATATAAGTAGAAAAGCTTCTAAAAATTAAACATAATCTGAAAAAAATATATTTTATAATTTTCTTATGGTATAGGGAGAAGATGGGGCCTACAGGAAGGCTGGAGAGGGACTATTTACAAGGTCTTGCAATGATAGGACAAGGGGCAATGGGTTTAAACTGGCAGAGGGGAGATTTAGACTGCATGTTAGGAGGAAGTTCTTTCCAGTGAGGGTGGTGAGGCACTGGCACAGGTTGCCCAGGGAGGTTGTGGCTGCTCCCTCATTGGAGGTGTTCAAGGCCATGTTGGATGAAGCCTTGAGTGAGCTGTACTAGTGGGAGGTGTCCCTGCCTATGGTAGGGGGTTGGAACTAGATGATCCTTGAGGTCCCTTCCAACCTTACCGTTCTATGATTCTATGATTCTAAGCTATTTAATCTAACATGAACAACAATCAAGATTTTTATTCTACTCTAGATGATATCTCTCTCTTGCTAGTATTTGTTTTAACATGAGGGAATTATTCTAAATTGATGATGAAAAGATTCAACATTAACTAGAATTTTCTTATGTCATTGAAGCTTGGATGTTAAAATGCATAATTGTGAATTTTAATGATTTTTCCAAAGTCTAGCTGTAGTACACAATGCCATATAAATCCTGAGGGTTTTTTTTTTTTTTATTGCTTTTTTTATTGTCATCATTTGTTTCTATGTTTGTTTGGTTTTGGTTACACTGTGCTCATAGTAATGTCTGAAATAGAATACAAAGCAAAAATATCATTCAGTGTTTCCCAAGCGCAGGGTTAAACATCTGATGCATCTGCAAAGTAAGCGTTTTTCCTTCCTATCATTATAAAAGCCTACCCTGTAATGAGCTTTCTCCCCTTATCTACAACCAAGGTGATACAGACTATACTGAAATTATCTGAGATTTCCCATTGGCTCGGAAATGATAGAAAATGCTTGTTTCCACAATATTAATTCTTGCACTTCTCCTCTACACCTTACTCAGATAAAATGTGCATTGGATTTTTTTGCTTGGGTAAGAACTTAGAAATATCTATATATTCAAATGAGAAACAGGAAAAATGTGATAATCATCTTAACCTGTTTTTTTTTATTATTTAATTCTTCTGCAGCTGCAATTTTTTTCATATCTATTTCATACATTATTTATACATAAAGTTTTCTCACACTTTAACAATAAACCACAAAATATTGCAAAACTATTGCCTGTAAACAACACTTCTGTGTCATAGAAAGAAATTTAAAATGTGTTTTTCTTTTAAATTTTCGTGGAACAATTGGAAACTTAGAATGGGGTGAAATGAATAAAGAGTTCTTTTCAGGGATTTTTAATTTCATTAATTAATTTAATCCTCTGCTTATTTATTAATCACAGTCAGAACTGTGTTGCTTCACTATATTAGTGAAATATCAGGGTTGCTATTCTAAATTCAGGGAATTGGAAACTGAGTCCAAAATAATCTTGACTGATAATATTTATATGCAATCCAACTTGAAAAATATTTGCTGTAAACTGAAGATCAAAAAACAAAAAAAAAAAAACAAAAAAAAGAGAAAGAGATTAATTAAAAGATCTTGAAAAGCTTCTGGATGATCATTGTCTACAAATTCCCTGGATGACTTTGAATTAATTATTGTGCATACGTACTATATTACTTTATATAGTGACAACAACAATATTTGTGACCTTTTAAAAACCCTGTTGGAGGGAAAATTTAACAAATAAAAAGGAAAAATAGAAAGATAAATTGTCAAGTCAGATGCCCCCTGCCAAAAGCAGGATCACCCAGGGTCATTCACGCAAGAACACATCCAGGTGGGTTTTGAAATAGTCCAGAGAAGGAGACTCTACAACCTCTTTGGACAGCCTGTTCCAGTGCGCTATGATCCTCACTGTGAAGAAGTTCCTCCTCATGTTGTTCTCTTATGTTCAAGTTTGTATCCACTGTGTACCATCAAAAAGACATAAGCCCATCCCACTTGACACCAACCCCGCAGATATTTCTGGACATCGATCAGACCCCCTCTTAGCCTTCTCTTCTCCAGACTGAATAGCCCCTGGGCTCTTCAGTTGGTCTTCATAAGGAAAAAGCTCAAGAACCCTCATCAACCCCATATCTCCCCACTGGAGTCTCCAGCAGATCCCTGTCTCTCTCTAACTGAGGAGCCCAAAACAGGAACCAGTATTACTGGTGTGGTCTCAGCAGGGCAGAGTAGAGGGGGAGAAGAACGTCCCTAGACCAATGGGATACACTTTTCTTGATGCACTCCAGGATGCCATTGGCATTAGTTGCCACAAAGGCACTTTACTGGCCCGTAGAGAACTTACTGAAGGACCTTATACTTATACAACATATACTGTGTTTGTCTTTCATTTTCATTTCTTAGTTTTGATTCATTACTGCCTCAATTTTTCCTCTTAGACAGGTGTGAGTTGTTCATCTTCAGCCAACATATTGAGCCAGTGAAGATATCTGGTTACAACACCGAGCAGAAATGACAAAGGGTTGGTCATGAAAAGGCTGGTTTCATTGCAAACACTACAGTCCAGTTCTCTCTCTCTTTTTTTTTTTTTTAATAATTATTATCTTTAATCTCACTTCTCCCCCATCTCTTTCCTTTTCTCTCCATCTGCTATTTTCCCCAATCTTCCTAATTTTCTTTCCATTGTCTTCTTTTCGCCTCCATCCTCATATTACCCCCATCTTCCTCCTTTCCACTTCATCTCCTTCTTTTCCCCCATCTTCCTCATTTCATCTCCAACTCCATCCTTTTTCTCTCCAACCTTTTTCTTCTCCATCTCCCTCCTTTCACCACCACCTCCCTTTTCCCACCCCACACCACGTTCCCCTTTCCATCCCCAAACCCAGAGCACCTGGGTTCTGTTGGAGTCTCCTCCCACCCCAGGTGTGACCACTTTGCCCTCCCTGTGCACTCCCCTTTTTAAGCAGCTCCGGGAGAGGCAGAAGCCCCAAGCTTGCCCATCTGGGCAGAGGGATCCTGCTCCCATCATTGCTGGTGAGTGTCCATGGTGCACACTGGGTGATTGGTGAAGGTGATCCTGATCAAAGGCCGGGGGGCCTGGTGGCCCCCCGGTTAGCTAGGAAGAGGTTTGTTGATACTTGATGATGTTTGATGATCACTCCAACATCACTTGTGGGTGGTGGCTGGGCCTCCTTACTGGGGCTGATTTTCTCTATGTGGTATCTTAGCTGGGTGAGGGTCTTGTCCAAGGCTCTGGGATGGTTGCAAAAATGTTGGTAGTAGAGAAGGAGCTGCTTAGGCAGGGTGAGTGTAGGGGTGATGACTGAGTAGTGACTGCTTGTGGAGAATGAAATGTGGGGCTTCAACCACATCCCTGGGCTACCTATTTTGCTGTTCTAGCACTCTCATGTGAGGTTTCCTCCTGATGCCCAACCTAAATCTCCCCTCTTGCAGTTTCCAACCATTGCCCCTCATCCTATCACTACAGACCCTTTCAATTGGTCCCTCCCACAGTACTCCTGTAGATGCCCTTTCAGGTATTGAAATGCAGTTCTAAGGTCTGCTAGGATCCTTCTCTTCTCCAGACTGAACAGCCCAAACTCTCAGTCTGTCTCCATAAGACAGTTCCTCCAGCCCTCTTACCTTTGCAGCCCTCCTCTGGTCTGACTCCAGCAGATCCTTGTCTCTCTTGTGTTGGGGACCTTAATGGTATTTTCCAACCAAAATGATTCTGTGGTTACTGTATGATTGTGGGGGTTTTTTTGTTTGTTTGGGGTTTTTTTCTGTTGTCACTGAAATCAGCAGAGGTATTTGTAGAGTGAGCATCTTCATTATGGAAGCAGCACTGGGATGAGAAGTAACATTTACAAATTCCTTTAACATGGGTTTTGAGAGCATTCAGGAATGTAGAGTGACACAGAGCAGTGGAAGCCTGTCACTGGGTAAAGAATATGGAAAGCTCCAGTATCTGCAAAATCATTTCTGATCACTTCAGTATTTCACCAGCCTTCTCCAAAGACTGCTGAGAAGTCACTATAAGAAACTGCTGCTGGACAGACAAAATATCCAGGCTAAGCTGTGAATTTTCTGTGAATTAGTGTGGCTGTTCTTTGCAGGAATTTGTTGTCTGGACTAAGTGTGGTGTCATCCTCATCTAGTCTCAGAAGGAATGTGAAAGCTGACATCTGAGTTGTCTGAGTGCAATACAATGATGGTCATAAATTGGTTTCGTGTCACTGAAGTTGTTAGAGACCACTCTAAAGTCAGGCTGGAGATAGTGGCTGCCATACAGAGACTCCAAAAATCCTGGAATCGTAGAACAGCCTTAGTAGGAGTGGACCTTAAAGATCACCTAGTCTCAACCTCTTTGCCGTAGTGAAGGACACCTCCTACTATACCAGGTCTCTCAAAGCCTCATCTAATCTGTTCTTAAACACTTCCAAGGATGAGGTGTCCACATGACATGAAAGGTTAGTAAGGCTTTCCACCGGAGACCTTCCCCAAGAGTCATTTCTGGCTTACATGCCAAATTATTACCATAAATACCCTTTTGATTCTGAATTTCCATCTTTCAGCTGCAGATAAATTTATGTATTCTAAATAGCATAATGAGGAGTTTCTGTCTTAGAGGATTAAGAGAATTATAAGACTTCTACAGCTTCGTAATTGCAAGGAAAGAATTTATACTAACTTTATTCTACTGATGGTAAAAGGCTTATCACAGAATGGTAGAGGTTGAAATGGATTTTGGCAGCAAAAACTTTCCAAGGCAGATTCACCTAGGGAAGGTCAATTGGAACACATCCAAGTGGGTTTTGAATGTCTCCAGAGAATGAGACTCTACCACCTTTCTGGCCTGCCTGCTCCACCACTCTTAAATTAAAGAAGTTCTTCATCAAGTTTAGATGGAACTTCTTATGTTCAAGTTTGTGGCCCTTACCCTTTGTCCTGTCACTTAGGAACCACTGAAAAAAAGCCTGCTCCCATCATCCTGATGCTCACTCTTGAAGTATTGATCAGCATTGATGAGATCCCCCTCAGTCTTTCTTTCAAGACTGAAAAGCCCAAATTCTTTCAATCTTTCACCAGAGATGTTCCAGTCCCCTCAGCATCTTTGTAGCCCTTTTCTGTATCCTCTCCAGCAAGTTCTTGTCCTTGCATTAGGAAGCACAAAGTCGGAATGTGGCTCAGGTTCATTCTTATAATACAGGAAAAATCAGCATCTGATCAATCTAACAATTCATACTAATAGCAAAAGAGCAGAGCATTTGAGATAGAAATTAAAGGAAAGAGCCTACACCCAAAGAGTCTATGCATGAGATTCCAAGGAACTATCAGAATGATGCTTAAAATTCAGGACTATCACTTTCCTTGTAGGAGCTGGAACAAGGCATATGCATTTTTAAAGCCTTGCCCTGTCTTAGCTGAAAAGCAAAAAAAAGGAGAGAGCTTGAGGTTAACAGTAATTTTGGTTACAGCTTGGTGGACCAGCTTTAATTTTGTGACTAAGGAAAAAAAAAAAATTTGCTTCTTGACATCTCTTTTAAAAAACACAGCCTGCTGTGTTCAGTGGAATTTCAAATCAGTAGTCCTATTTTGTTTAAACTTCAACCTCCTAAACTACAGCTACCATAACTCTAAAGTCCACTTAGCCATTTTCTTTACATGACAGTAGTCACTACCATGAAGTTAATTCTAGACAGCTCCCATCCTCTGATAAGCTTTATTAATTTTTTTTAAGTAATGGGCTAGATGTTGAAAGAGTTTAAATCTAAGAATCAATGACTTTTTTGCCATAGGCTATTCTGCTTTATCTCTTTTATCACGTAACACCTCTTGCAGTAGTAACTCAGAGTTTAAAACCTTCCCCTAGTAATTAATGACTTGTTCAAATGAGGTCCCAACACTGTGATGTTTTAGTATCCTTTGGGATTAAGTTTCTGTTATAGAATGCAAAAAGAAGTTACTGAAAATCTTTTTTCACTAATGGAACTCATATTTAAAACTTCCTTCACATCACTCGCAAAAATCAAAAGTCTTAATAAGCGCAATCATTTTAATCCAAATCCATTCTTAGTAAAGCTCTTTAATCAAAACTTTCACAACACTGGCTGGATTTATGAACTTAGTCAAATGATTTGACAGCTAAAATAGGTCAGTGGGATCCAAAAATCTCCCATTCATCATACAGCCTTTTGTCTCCAACTAACTTTTGTCTTTTTTGCTTTGAAACTTTGCGTTCGTTAGACACTGGCCGTATTTGATTTAGCTTTCAGTCACTAAAGTGCTTGCATGCTCTTTAGTAGAGACCATCGTTCTGACTGGAAAATTTGCTAGCCTTAAACAACTATAAAGACATTGTATTTTGAAAGAATAAGAGGATATGTAATTTAAATTTGATGTAAAAGTTAAACAGACCATTGTTTTTCAAGAAAGTGAGTATACTGACCCTGTTCAGATATCAAAATATTCCTGAAGTAGTTTGTGTGTCTGAGCCCACACATTTATCTGAAATGATAAGGTACATTAGCACCTTTTCTGCTGCTTTGTTTGCCACCTCTGTGTCGTGGTAGGCCTAAGCAGGCCAAAATAGGCTTACACATGTCCTGGCTTGCCCAGATATGTTTTTCTGCTCTCCCTCCTTCTGTTTTGGGGAGAAGCAACCACAGGAAATATGATAGAAGGATCTGAGTCTGAGGACTGGCCTGCCCAGATTTGTTTTGAACCCTGTGGTAAACAAGGTACACACGGTTGCCTTGTGCAAGGTCTGTGCTCTAGCCTAAAAAGGGCGAAGTAAGCCTATGGCTTCACCTAATACGGTCAGGCTTGGCTAACTGCCATTCTGATTGGCTAGTCTGTGTCCAAAGGCCCATGAGTCTCAGGTTATACAAAAAAATTAGCAGGGAGCACAATGTGTGCTCTGCCATTATATGTGTGCTCTGCTCTCTATCTGTGCTCCTACTACCTTGTATCCTGAGCTGTGTGCAACTCCAGTGACCAGGATCAGGCTCTAAAGCCTCCATGTGATCAGCCTGCACAGCCAGCTTGACACAGTGCTAAAACTGCACATCACAAGATGTCCTGCCTGCACCTGAAAGCCTCCTGCCAAGATGGAAAGTCCTGGAGATACACAGACCATCCAGAGAGTCAGGACCAGGCCAAGATCATCTGCTTCCTTCTTCCAGCAGTCTGGGAAATCTGGGAAACTCCAAATCCTCTAATGGCATTGAGACCACTGATAGCAACCCTGACATGTTCTCTGGGCATTGTCAGATAACGTTTCATGAGTAAATACTTAAAGCCTCTTGTAATTGCTGATTACCTTCTTCCATAAGCAGAAAGGAGCTTCCTGCATCCATCTAGTAGCTAGGTCGTATAATCAACTGCAAGTGATATAAGTGACCTCTAAAATCTTCTCTTCCAGTAAAAGTGTTTGTATTTGCTAGTTACCTTTTAAAGTGTTCCAATCTTGCCTGTTCTCAGTATGTATGTTTCCAAATTGTGCATTTTGACCCTTGTAAATAAGCTTTCTGTTGAGATTTAATGTTAATAAACAATTTCCAAGTTATTAACAATCTCTGCCTGGATATCAAAATTAATATAGATAAAATTAATTTTGCAATCATTTTTTAATGCTGTCTGCTAATGCTTATGTAAGAACAAAACTTATCAGTGTGGCCATTTTAGAAATTTAAGTAGATAAATATGGAAAGTTAATGAGTCAAAATAGAGGAAAAACATAGATGATGGTAAAGACAGTTGAGTACAGGGGGATAATCACTTCCCTGGTTCTGCTTGTCACACGTTACAGTATCACAATATCACCAGGGTTGGAAGAGACCTCAAAGTTCATCAAGTCCAACCCATCACCACAGACCTCAAGACTAGACCATGGCACCAAGTGCCACGTCCAAACGCACCTTGAACACCTCCAGGGATGGTGACTCCACCACCTCCCTGGGCAGCCCATTCCAGTAGCTATTCTAGCAATAGACTGGGATGCTGTTGGCCTTCTTAGTCACCTGAGCATTCAGCTGGCTGTTGTTCAGCATGCGTAAGTCTATCTCTGCTGGGCAATATTCCAGCCACTCTCCCAAGCCTGGGGTTTTGCTGTGACCCAAGTGCAGGACACAGCACTAGGCACTGCTATATGCCATACAATTGACCTCAGCCCATTGATCAGGCTGTGTAGAACCTTCCTACCCTCAAGCAGATAGATGTTCCCTCCCTGCTTAGTGTCTCCTGCCAGGTTTACTGAGGTGGCACTCAACCCCTTTCTCCTGATTATTAATATGTTAGACAGAACTGATTCCAAAACTGAGCCCTGGGAAACACCCCTTGTGACTGGATGCTGACTGGACTTAACTCCATTTACAGCCACTCTTTGAGCCCAGCCATCCAGCCACTTTTTCTTTTTTTTTTTTTTTTTAATTTATCAAAGCATCCATCCATTCCAGCCATGTGTAGCTGGATGTGTACCATCCTCTAGGAGGATGCTGTGGGAGATAGTGTCAAATGATTTACTCAAGTCCAGGTAAACAATAGCTACAGTTTTTCCCTCACTAAGCAGGCCATGTTGTTGAAGGAGATCAAATTCATCAAACAGGACCTGCCCATAATTAAACTCTGCAGATTGGGCTCAACTGCAGAATCACAGAAACATCCAGGTTGTAAAAGACCCTCAGGATCACGAAGTCCAACCTAGAATCCTACTCTACAATATTCACTTTAAACCATATCGCTAAGCACCACATCCAAAGAACCCTTAAAGACATCCAAGGTTGCAGATTTTACCACCTGCCTGATCACCTGGTTCTCTTGCATATTCTGCCTAATAGATCTGAAGCTCATCTGCTCTGTGACTTTTCTCAGCATCAAGGTCAAACCGAGAGGTCTGTAGCTCCACATATCCTCCCTCTGGCCCTTCTTGTAGATGAGTGTCATATTTGTCAGTCTCAAGTCAATTGGGACCTCTCCAATTAGCCAGGGCTGTTGGTACCTGATGAAAAGTGGCTTGGTGAGCACTTCTGCCATCTGTCTCAGTACCCTCAGGTGTATGCCATCCACCCCCATAGACTCCTGTATGTCCAAGTGGTGCAGCAGGCTGTTAACCATCTCTTCTTGGATTACGTGGCTTCATGCTGGTCCCTACCTTATCTTCCAAATCTGGGGTGAGGTAGGTACCCAGAAAACACCTGGACTTACAACTAAAAATGGAGGCAAAGAAGGTATTGAGTACCTCAACCTTTTCCTCATCCTTGACCACTATATTTCACCTTCCAGTAAAGGATATAGATTCTTCTTAGTCCTCCTTTCATTGCAATCATTAGTATATCCAAAAACAAACAAACAACAAAAAAACAAAAAAAAAACCACCCCCAAACAATACTATAAACATTATAATAAAGTACTCTTTCTTTTTTAGATTTTTCTTTCCTCACAACAGGAGGAGTGCTTAGTTGCCAGCTGTGGTCAAACCACATCAGCTAATAACCTTTTCTGTTCCTGTGGAAAGAAATAAACCATTTATTACAATAGCTACTTTATTTTTTATGCAGCAGATACTCTAGTTATGGAAATGCAGAAAACTTTCCATGTAAAAGAAAATAACAAACCCCAAAACAAACAACAAAAAACAACCAAGTTCACCAAATATGAAATAAATTAATTCTATTAAATTCATGAAATGGTCTCTTATCTAAAATTTCTCTCTTAGGTTGAAAACATTTTGCCTTCTCACAATTTAGAGATGCCATGCTCTTGTTCATAATTCCCTTTCCTAGCACAATGCTTGATATGTAACTTGCTATAGATCTTCTGTAAAATATGCAAAGCAATAGAAAAATGCCTAAAGGAATCTCAATAACCTAAAGAAAAAAAAATCTGCTTTCATGAAAGTAAAAAATAATCTTTCAGATTAAAGTATATTAGAATGCATAGCTAAAGCTAAACAGTTATAAATTCAGTTCTATAGCTGGTTGTGAACAAATTTCTTTTGATGCTATCTGAGGTCCACAGCAGAGGCATAGTATTCTGCACAGCTAGAACTGAATATCCTTAAGTCTTTGTGGACTGCACAAGGGATACATGTATGATTCATCTTAAATTTTTAATAATTAGACATTTTTCCTACTTCATTTGGACTGAGCCAGCAGTTCCTGTATGTTGTTCTGCGCTAGTCTTGACATTAGTTGAAGATGTCCTCGAATCAAAATAACTTGTAAAAAAAAAAAAATCCACAATTCTGTAGTTACTCTTTAACATGATATGATACATTATTCGTGATGTTTAATTAGCTAAATAGAATCATAGAATGGTAAGGTTGGAAGAGACCTCAAGGATCATCTACTTCCAACCACCTGCCATAGGCAGGGACACCATAATCAGTAGCAATAATGAAAAAATAGAGCTTTTAACTATAATATATTTAATTTCTCTCAGACTGGTTTACTTACAGTACCTGAAGTCTATATTGTTAAAATATGAAGACCCCTTATTTCTCAGTGAGCTCCATCAAACTGTTATGGTCATAACGTCACTCTACCTCTTACCTCTTGCATTGTTCCCATTAACTCCTCAACATCTAAGGAAAGAAGATAGGCTGGTTGCTTGAATTTGAATCAGAATATAGCTCTCAGAGATAGGCAACTACCTGGAAAACAGAATTCTGGGTATCTATGTGAGGATAAGACACAGGAGAATTTTAGGTTTAGCCATCTTAACTAATGGTCAAAAACAAGTACTCAAATAGAGATGCTGTCTTACACCGAGATAATGTACACTTACTGCTGATGAAGTTTATTGTCAATAATTTAATATTTAATCCTTTTCTTTTTCAAGTTTGCACTTATAACAGTATTGTTATTTTAAAAAATACATTGTTTAAAATTGTTATAATGGTGTATGTTATGGATTCTCATTTGAGTTGAAAAGGCAACTGATTCATTTTGCATATATCGACCTTTTCTACAATGCAAAATCTCAGCATGCACAGTTTTTTTTCTATCATTCACTGTTTTAAAACAACTGATCTATTTTTTTTTATTACATTATTTATTGTCATCAGGCAATACAAAGCAAAATAACTTTGACTTCCCAAGATTCTTCTGTATCACTATTTATTGACCAACAAAAGAAAGTAGCTCTATCAGGCAGGTTTCATAGGTATAGCAAATACTGGAAGTCATGTATGGATAAATATATGGGAAATATACTGAGGATGTGTGGTAATTGTATAATCCATACTTAAGGCCAGGGAGTCTGGTGTTAACTAAAGACAGCTTAGTATAGTGAACTTTGTTAGATACAATGTTTTTGAAGGTAGAGATGTTTTGTGCATTTAGATTCTTTCATACTTTGGTAGACATGTTTTGTGCATTTAGATTCTTTCATACTTTTATGCATATCAGATGCCTAAAATAACTCATTAGTTGTCATTTTTACCTAAGTGAAAAAAATGGGAGTGCTGCTTATTGGCTTTACTCCAAGGATGCTTCACTGATTGCATTTAAATTTCTCTTTCAGCAAGAACCTAGACTGTGTCCTCTTACCTGAGTGTCACAGCAGAAATAATTTGAAACTGACTGATTTTACTTGCTCTGCTTCTAGTGTGCAGACTCTTATTTTTTTATTCATTTTTCCTACACAACAATCTCTGTAGAACTGCAGAGTAAAATGAAATACGCAGCCAGCAAACAGTTCTCTTTTACAATAGGGAACACATGGGTTCAAATCCAGCAGACCAAGCTGGAGCAAGAACTCAAATAGCCAAAGCCAATTTTTAATCTCTTATAAAAGACTTTGACAGTAGCAGGTCCTCTTTGGGGTTTATGGAAGAAGTAAAACCATGGAGCTAGCCAGATGCATCCACATGTGTGCATGAAGTCTCTACAGGAATGAAATGATTGCAGACTTTGGATCTTGCATCATAAATATGTTTTTCTCCACCTTCACATTAGTGCCAAAATCTATTTTCATATATATCCTACTGCAAGCATTTTGGGTATCAACTGCTCTGAATGGCAGTGTTAGGAAGTTAGATCTCTACTCACTGTAGCTTATTCACTAGTATTTTGAATACTTTTTCATAATCCAGGAGTTTTCATAGCACAACATTGTACTTCACAGTGTTGAAGCAATTACTAGGGCTCAGTTGTTATGGTTTAGCACAAGGACTAACCTGTCTGCTCCCCCAACATAACAATAAGGGGAAAAGTAACACACACAATACAGGCTTAAGATAAGAGTGTAATACAAGATATGATGATGGTTTGGGAGCTCTCTGCCCCTCCACACTTTGTTAAATCACCCAGAATAGACTCAGCCAGCTGGAAGTTAAGGAATGAAGCTGTATTTGCAGCTTAGCACAATGTACAAGCAGAGATATACACAATGTACAAGCAGATATATACAAAATATACAGGAGTATTTACAGAAATATACAAGTTAAAGGCAATACAGAAACACAATGCCCCTAACAGAAATCAGAGTCCCCACGAGAGGCTCCCAACCACCCTTCCACCTTCTTCCCACCCCTCTACCTTACCCCAGGATTTGGCTTCACACAAGGTGAGTTTGGAGGATTGGCCAGGTGGGTTAGAAGTAGAGTGGTTACTTAGGTTATTCAGCAGAGGGGCCAAGAAAAAAAAAAAAAACAAAACAAAAAAACCCCCAAAACAGCTAGAGAACCTGAGACTCTCTGTGTCTGAGAGTCTTATCTATGTTTGTGTTCTTATTCTCATACATCTCAGCAAGTCTATGAGTGAAGTAGACATCACCAGTGTTTTCTTTTTACAGCCTATAATATAATTTTCTCCATTTAAATGTTCCAATTAGCCTCAAACCAGCACAGATATCATGATTACCTTAGCTTAGCCTATTTGCAGAAGCAGCACAGTGGCATACAGAGGGGGAAAACCAAAACAGCATATAAAACAGAAAGCTGAAACCAGCAGCTACCTGTCTCCCACCCAACCTGCCACCATCCCTTCAGGAAAGAGCCAACACCCCAGAACCCAGAACCAGCAGAGCAGAAAACCTTGCATGTTGCAGTCTGAACTTCAAGCCCCATAACACTTTGCTCCAGTTACCACTTTCATTTGTTTGAAGCCGGCTTAACTGCAGCATGGTGTGAATAACAGGGGGTTGGACTAGATCATCTTCAGTGGTTCCTTCTAATCCCTAACACCCTGTGATTCTGTGACAGATTATTCTTAGAAATCAAAGTATATGGCAGAGATTTCATTTACTGCTATGCTGTAGTACACAAAACCTGTTCTTTAATGTCTGTACACGTGAAGGTTTTACACCAGCACCTCCATCCACACAAATGTATAGCATCGTTAGGCTATAGTTTTTGAAAAGCAAAATTACCATTGGTTTTCAGTGTCAATTGAAAACTGATACCCTTTTAAAGTTTTGCCTTCAAATACACTAATTCTATGCTACATGGTATTTTGTGAGGGACTAATTTTCAAGTGACAGATTCACTATTCAATAGCAAAACAAAAACAAACGAACAAATATACATGCTTATTCATTTGAGACAAATCAAATAATTCTGCTTCCAGAGGTTCTATGGGCTGTTAAATAAAACTGTGTCTTTCATCAAGTGTTTACACTTTGTAAGTGATGCTGCTGAAGCTACTTGCACACCTGCAAGACTGGATTTACATTCATCAAATGGTCAGATACATTCCTTTTCATTTTATTTGATGTCTCCTCACATACTGGAACACAAGTTGTCTCAGCTCACATTATCTAATAGCCTTGTTACATAAGCAAATGTGTATCTACAGGATTACATGAATCTCTCTTCTTTGTAGGGTCCTGATATTGTATGTGCGCACTCATATTTTCTCTAAAACTGTGGCCTTTTTCCTAAGAACATAGTAAAGAATAAGTTCTGAGCAGGATTATCAACAGTTTTGCAGAACTATCTGGTTGAGAACTGGTGAATTAACGACAGGAAAAGCTGGATTCAGTTTTACATTAGCATCCCAGAGGGTGAGTACATCTTTGGATGAAATCTACTTTGTATTAATCGTTAAAATTTGTGCTGAGTCATTGTTTGGCATGTTTTTTGAAAGGCTGATATATAACTAAGTACAATTCACATTTTAAGCTGTGATAGAAGCTTCACAAAGTGATCCCAACAATCTCACAAAAAAAAAAAAAAAAAAAAAAAAACNAACAAAACAATAAAAAAAAAAAAAAAAGGAAATAATGGTATGAAGTCCTGACAAAACAATAAGCTATTGCTGGTAACATAGTGGTGAAGAAGAAGCTTTGTGGTCGTTAGAGTATACCACAACAATTCTGGAACCCCTATTTCTCTTTAAACACCAACCAACTAACCAAAAAAATGAAACCCCAAAACAAATGGGAAAAAAAAAATAGTGCAAAAAACTCCCCAACCAAACAACCCAAACAAACAAACAAAAAAAAAAGGGTTCAGTCAAAATAAAACAAAAATAAACATCCCCCACAAAACAGAACCCAGCAAAACAAACAAAAAAACCCTACTACTGCCAAACAATGAAGAAATGAGCGATTTCTTCCACTTGTGATAAGTTGGTGGAGAATTATTTGGTATTTATGTGCAAAGCATCCAGAAGTAGTTCTGTGTGAGTAGTGGTAAAAATAGATTCAACTGAAATTATGTGCTAGAAGTAGAAACATTTCCTGAGAACAGCTATATCATTTGGGGATATTTCTATATACACAACAATGTTT
Organism: Eubucco bourcierii; assembly: GCA_013396675.1. NCBI lineage: Eukaryota > Metazoa > Chordata > Aves > Piciformes > Ramphastidae > Eubucco > Eubucco bourcierii. Next base: position 85,224 of record VWZE01000550.1, read on the forward strand.
TCATGGCTTTAGTCAGAACCAAAAAATACTAAAGACTCTCTGATATCCTGTTCTGGGTGACCTTGTTTTCTGTATTTCTTTTTTTTCCCCTTGATCTCTACAGGTTTTGCTAACTAACATCTAAGTCTTGTTTTAAGCTTGCTGATTGCATTGAGTTTGCATTTGCTATTCAATAAGCTGGCACTAAGAAGGATTTTGATCTTTAATCTGGTTCAAGGGATTCTAAGCAGCTCTGATTGCAGCCATAGGCAATACATGTACTAAACGAGATTGAAGGACAAATTAAAATAAATAATGTTAGAGTAAATCACTTTGTCCAGGTTAAATGCATTTAACAATTTCATTTTCCCTTGCAAAACAGGTTTTAAAGAAATTAACAACTGTTGGTTTTATTTGGATTTTTTTTGTTGTTTTTTTTTTTTTTTTTTGGGTTGATCTAAGTATAATGAATCTTTTTCCAAATAGATAAAACAATGTCATTAAAGTTCTGACTCTCCTTTATGTATTATAATAGCTTCAAAGCTTCTGGGTGAAAGCTAAGAGGAAGTCAGAGATCTGTAAAATACATTGCTGTATTTACTGCCAAAGGCAAAGCATAGGAAATTAGTTAAGGCTTTTCTAACAATCGTAGTTCACTTGAGTAATGATGGTTTAGGCCTTTTGACTAACAGTAGCTCCTGCAGTGAAACAATAGCAGCTTTATGTAGTTTACATTGCTTTAAGAAAGAAATTACATCAAGGAACTAACTAGAGAAAGAACAACAAAAATAAAGTTTATTTGATCCAATTATTCTAGTAATTTTCCACCTGCCAATACTTACATTCCTTAGAGCATCATTTTTATGATGTGTTGCTATATTTGGAGAATACAAAAACAGAACAATATACTATTGCAGTTATTTGGCACTGTAATGTAGGTTTGGGGAAAACCCAAAAAGTGTAATATATATGAATTTTAAAATATTACTATGGGATGAAAATTAGTAGAATAACTAATTTGTCAGTGGATTATCTATGTTAGACAGATAAAAATACCTGAGACTCTAACAGGTTACATAATTCTGGTTACAGAATGATCACAGAATCATAGAATGGTAAGGTTGAAAGTGACCTCAAAGATCATCTAGTTCCAACCCCCTGCCATAGGCAGGGACACCTCCCACTAGTACAGGTCACTTAAGGCTTATGATTTTTTCCTGGGTTTTTTTGGTTGGTTGGTTGGTTGGGGGTGGTTTTTTGGGTGTGGGTTTGGTTTTTTTTTGTTGTTGTTTTTTGTTTTTTGGGGTTTTTTTGTTGTTGTTGTTGTGCTGTTTTGTTGTTTTGGGGGTTTTTTGTTTTGTTTGGGTGGTTGTGTTTTTTTTTTTTTTGTTTTTTTTTTTTTTTTTTTTTTTGTTTNTTTTTTTTTGTTTTTTTTTTTTTTTTTTTGGTTTGGGTTTTTTTGTATTTCAAATGCATAGTTCCGGAGGAAAGTCACAAAATGTTAGGGGTTAGAAGGGGTATCTAGTGATCATCTAATCCAATAGCCCTGCAAAAGCAGGATCACCTACTGCAGGTTGCACAGTAACCCACAGAGGCAGGTTTTGAAAGTCCTCAGAGAAGGAGATTCCACAACCCCTGCACAACTGGCTGCAATGCTCCATCACTTTCATTGTAAAGAAGTTTCTCCTCATATTGAAGTGAAACCTCCTGTATTTTAGCTTATGTCTGTTGCTCCTTGTTCTATCACTTGGCAACCTCTCAGATATCTCTAGACATTAGTAAGATCCCCCTCTCAGCCTTCTCAAGATTAAATAGGCACAGTTCTCTGTCTTTCTTCATAGAAGAGTCCTCCAGTCACACTCCCAGCTCTTCATCAGAATCTCCAGCAGATTTTTGTCTCTCTTAAATTGAGGAGCCCAAAATTGGACACAGTGTTCAAGCTATAGTTCCAGGTTAGAGGGGAGGAGAACCTCCTCTGACCTGCTGGACACTCTTTTCTTTTTACACCCCAGGATGCTATTGGCTCTGGTAGTCACAAGGGCAGATTGCTGTCCCACGAATAACTTGCTGTCCACTAGACTTCAAGGTCTGTCTCCATGGAGCTGCTTTCCAGCAGAATGACCCCTAGTCTGTAGCAGTGTCTGGTGTTATTCCTCATTCCTCAATGTGTTGTTTTCAGTACAGCTTACTATCTTTATAGAATGCAGGGAAAAGGCCTCAGTGAACTGCATTATTGCTAAAACTTTTGTTGATTTCAGCACAATAAATATTTAATCTGTGTTGCATCAGGAATCTAGCATTATTTTTCTATGCTTCAGTATTCCACTGTTACATAAAATTCCTTCTGTGCTGTAGAGCATGTGAATTAATCACTTCTCATACAACTTCCTTCATGTTCAGTATCACAACATCTTGACTGAATTTGACTGTCTGATACCAGTGCTCAGAAAACTCTAGTTGCTGTGATGTTAATTATCTGCTAATATTTCAAAGACTTTTAAAATATAAGTTTAAAATGCTGTTTATATACCTTCCTTTATATGAAAGCTTTTACTTATAAATTAGAAGAAACCTTTGGACTTCTTGAAGCTGAAATTTTCTTCAGTTCTGCCCTGTGTCAGACACAGGTCATTCCCATACTACTGTTTTGGGATGAAAATTAATTTCATTACAGAATCCAGTACAGAATTTTGTACATCACAGAATCAAAGATTGGAAGGGGTCTGAAGGCAACTTTGGAAATCATCTAGTCCTACTTCTCTGCTAAAGCAGGTTTAACTAGATCAGATTGCATGGGTACATATCCAGGGACTTGTTTTGAAGTCTCCAGAGAAGAATGCCCAACACCCCTGGGCAGCCTGTTCCAGCACTCTAGCAGCCTCACAGGAAAGAAGTTTGACCTTATGTTTAAATGAAACCTTATGTGTTCTTGTTTCTACCCATTGCTCCTTGTCCTGTCACTGGCTACCAATGAAAAGAGCCCAGTCTCATCCCCTTGATCTCCACCCTTCAGATATTTATATACATTGATAAGTTCCCCTCTCATGCCTCTCTTTTTGAGGATAAAGAGCTCCAGATCTGTCAGACTCTCGTCATAAGAATCATAGAATCATTAAGGTTGAAAGACAGTCAAGTCCAACTGTCAAGACTACAATGGCCAGTGAACCACGTCCCAGTGTCATAGGCACTTTTTTTTTTTTTTTAACACCTCGATGGATGATGACTTTACCACTTTCCTGGGCATCTCATCTCAGTGCCTGACCAAAAAGAGAGATACTCCAGGCCCCTAATGTCTTTGTGGCTATCCTTTGCTCTCTTCAGTGGTTCCCTATCCCTGTTGAACTAGCAAGTACAGAATATGCTAGGGCTAGGACTAGGGCAGATTAGAGGGGAAAGATAACCACCTTTGACCTTCTGAAGACATTCTTTTTAATACACCTCAGAATATCATTGGTCTTTTTGGCCACAAGGCCATATTGCTGGCTCATGGTGAACTAGTTATCCACCAGCACTCTCAGGTCCTTCTCACAGAGCTGCTGTCCAGCAGATCATTCTCTAATCTGTATTGGTACGTCAAGTTACTCCTCCCAAGGTACAGGACTCTACATTTGCCCTTGCTGAACTTTATGAAGTTCTCTTTTCCCTTCTAACTCTTCAGTCTGTCCAGGTCTTGTTGAACAGCAGCAACCTAATATGTCAGTCAATATGTCCAGTTTTGTAACGTCAGCAAACTCAATGAGGGTACGCTCTAGCACTGGTGAAGGTCATTGATGATAGTATTAAACAAGACTTGACCTGCTACTGATCCTTGAGAAACACCACTAGTCACAGACCTCCAACTCGACCCTGTGCTCACAACCCTTTGTGCTCTGTCATTCAACTTGTTCTCAATAGGCCTCACTGTCCACTCGTCTCACCTGCACTTCCTAAGTGTCTCTATGAGGATGTTATGGGCGACAGTGTCAAACACATATTTGTATCGCATATTCAATGGACAATTATAACACCATCATGACTGTGGGAGTACAAGAACAAATGTGAGAGAGAAAAATAACTAGCTGTGTATAAGCATATGATCTTCATTCCCATGAAGATCATATGCTTATATGATTCCCATTCCCATTCATGGGAATCTTCATTCCCATGAAGATCGTATGCTTATAAGATTCCCATTCATTTCCCTCCATGGGGGAGGAAAGATGGTGGGAAACCTCGCCCAGGGGAAAAACAAGACATGATGTATGTTAAAGACTGGGCTATATTCACCTCTATTATGTTAATGTGTTGTTTGTATGATGGAATAAAAGGAGCCACTGTGAGGTGGTTGGGGCCTTTTTTTGGTCTTTTGCCTGAAATAAAGGGTACTGCTTTTCACCCTTAACTTGGTACGTGTTGCTTTGTCCGTCTCTACCGTGACACGCGATGACCTTAAACTTATTTTGTCTCCTCCACTATACTCAAGACGCAAATAAGTTTACAATGGTAGCATTTCTCCACCTCCTGCTAGTGGCTTTTCTGACCCTTCTTTATACACCGATATTTCACTTTATGTTGTTGGTCCAGGTTGTTTTACATTCTAGTCTTGGTAGTACTCTGTGACTCTGAAGAAATTCTATGCACTAATTTGAAGAAAAAAGAATGTATATTTAAAAACTATTTTTTACTACATTAATCAAACAATAAAGCAGTTTGGCTCATCTTGGAGAAAAATTCTGTTACTATATTTAAAAGCTACTGGAGAATTCCCAGCAGCACTAGAAATGGTTAATGCTGGCTTATAGCTTACTTCTCTCAAGATAATTTAAAACTGTTCCTCCCAGTAGAATATTTGAATCACTAAACTACACTGTGCTCCAGTGCAGTAGGTGTTAAAACGGGTCTTAAGAGAGCTGTAAAGGTGGATTGCACCTACAAAGAAAACAAGAAGGTTTGAGCCAGAGAAGCCCAGAGGATATGGTATTTTAACAAGGCCGGAGGAGGAGACTGCATAGAAAAGACACGTAAAATAATTCCATTTCCTCTGAGGAATGGAAGAGTTGTCACAATGTCTCTAGCTCACTGAAAGAAAAACAGTTATTCTATTCTGTTCTGTTCTATTCTGTCCTGTTCTATTCTGTTGCTTTTGTCAAATATTTAATAAATATTTTGTCAGCATTGCTGTCAGAAGATAGGAGAATGGATCAATAGCTCTGGGAACGTTTTATGCTAACCGTTGTTGTTTCCTACTTTCAGAATAAACATCAGTGGTCTCAATAGATTCTTCTTACTCCCTTTAAATATTACATCACACAATTTCCTTCTTTTTCGCTGATCTTGTTATTAATTGGTTGATTTGCCTACAAAGGCATGCAACAGGGATCTATTGATTATATATATACCTACAGGTAGACTTTCAAAATCTTCTCTGAAGGTAAATTAATTATTTTCCTTCAGATTCATCTCTTGATGGATTTAGATCTTGACATTGACTTTTCTAAGAATACCAATGTGTTCTTAGTTACAGTGCTTTGTACCAAAATAAAGCTGCATTTTCTATTAAGATATTGTATTTTTTCTAAAGAACTGTGCAGTATACATTTTTTTTCCTTAAAATCAAATTTTGATGCCAGCATGGAACAATGTTTAAACTCAGAAATCCATGCAAAATTTTTCTAGAAGCTAAATCACAGAAGTCAGTGGCCAAAGCTGGTGTAGATACCATGAAAATATAAAGAAGTTTGGAATGATGTTCAAGTCAAGCGAATATAGGTGGTAGTACAGATATTTTTATGTCCTTCTGGATTTCATATATAAATCTTATCATAGAACCATCAAATCACGAAATCATCCAGGCTGCAAACAGTTTCTGAGACCGTCAAATCCAGTCATTTTGCTCACTGCGCTAAGTCTGTCACTACACCGTGTCCCCAAGCACTAGGGGAAAGCACTAGCTTTCTGGTCAGGGCAATTCAGCCACCTCCTTGGACACTCCAGTGCCTGATAGCCCTTTCCATTAAAAGATGTTTCCTGATGGCCAGTCTAAACCTCCCCTCGTGCGGCCTGAGGCCATTCCCTCTTGGTCTATCATTAATTACTTGTGAGAAGAGACCAGTTCCTGCCTTTCTACAACCTTCTTCAAGGTAGTTGTAAAGAGCAGTAAGGTCTCCCTTCAGCCTCCTTTTTTGTAGACCAGTCTGTGCCAGTTCCCTCAGCTACTCATCATGGGACTTGTTCTCGAGGCTTAGTAGACCTTCTGTGTATCCAGTCTAGTGCCAGGATGTCTTTGTACTGCAGTGCCCAAAACTGACCACATTACTAGAGGTGTGACCTGTCTTATGCTAAGTACAGAGAGACAGTCAGCTTCCTGGTCATCAGAGAAGCTCAGAGATATCTGAAGGCTTAAAATTAAGATACACTGAGCAGTTTTGATAATTATCAAACAAAAAAGTTATGACTGGTGATGTTCTGTATCAGCAGTCTAACAGTTTATATTAAACTTTAATAATACTGGAATTAAGATATCTTCTTTCTCAGGAAATATATCATGGATAACAGGAAGCATTTATATATGAAACACTATCCTTAAACTTGTGAGTGAAATAAATTCTTTGGTAACTTCTTTCTGATATATCCTTTTTGGGTCATTTAATTTTCTTTCCACTGTAATTTGTGAATCTTGGCAGCTCCAAAACACATTTAGTTCAACCAGTTCATCAAACTGATGATTTTTCATTGTTTATTTGTTTGGGTTTTTTTAATTAACATTAATTAGGTGAAATTTGTAAATTTTCAGAAGACTAAGGAATGTTACAATGGGTACATTAGATTATACAGTCATGACATACTGAAAGCATTAAATATAGAAAAGTTACAACACTCAGTAGTCTAGGGACCCTAAAAATTTAATAAGCTTTATCTGTGTTCAAGAATCTAGCAGCTGTAGGGAAAGAAGACAAAGGTCTAATCTCTTTATGGTGTGTATTATCTTAGCAAGTGCATCATCATAACCCTTCTTTCTGTTTTATTACTGAAAATTCTCAAAAATTCTCACCTTGTGCATATATTTATGCAATTACCTATTTTTTTTATACATATTTTGCTTTTTTGTTTGTTTTGTTTGTTTGGTTGGTTGGTTTGGTTTTTTTTTTTTGTTTTTGTTTTTGGGAGTTTTGTTTGTTTTTTAATTCTGAACATAGTCCTCTGTTTCAAATAAGCCTTCTAGGAACACAAATTTGATGTAAATTAACAAGATACCTTTTTTTTTCAGGATGTAGATATGCTGTTAAATTGGTTAGTTAACTCTTACAGTAGTCATGAATCATAGAATCAACCAGGTTAGAAGAGACTTCCAAGATCATCCAGTCCAACCTATCACCTAGCCCTAACCAATCAACTAGACCATGGCACTAAGTGCCTCATCCAGTCTTTTCTTGAACAACTTGAGGGACGGTGGCTCCACCACTTCCCTGAGAGCAGCCCGTTCCAATGGCAAATCACTCTCTGTGAAGAACAGAACATGCTTATCAATCAACAATGTATAAAGAACAACATAACATTACATTTTTTAGCTATGTATTCAGATCTACTCTCCAATTTATTCTCCAATTTTCTTATCTAAGGAACACTAATGTAACACACATACTCTGACAGCACATGGGGTTTCTCTCCTACTACAGCAGATTTCTGAAGCTGTAGGTCCCAAAAATGTTGTTCCTGTTTCCAGAAAGCCCAGAATCTATTTTAACTGAATCTGGAAGCATCTGAGTCTTTACTACTAAATAAAGATCTGAAGGAATGGTGGCATATCTTATCATTATTGCATTATGATGTTGTGATATCAGGATTTAAGTTGTGCAGTGCTGAGTGAAGTATTCAGCTTCAAAAGGTATTATAGAAATCCCATTACAGAAGCCACTCATTCCAGAAATACTTCACTCAGGATAGGCTAATCTACTTGCAGATGACAGACTTTCCTTTCCTCCTATTTAACTGCTTTCTAAAGACGCGGCTTTTTCTTGTGTAATTTATTTTAAACTATCTTGGCTAGAGAATATCTGTGTCTAGAGACTCAAAGGAACAAAAAAATAAAAGCCAAAAAAGCAATCTCAAACACTTCTATTTTATTATCTTAATTTGGTGAACATTATCAACAAATTATGATAATTGTACCTTTTCATTTGCAAACATAGAGTTCAATTTCAACCACACTAGTACATAACTGCATGTATTTTTCACAGTCTTGGATGACATGGACTTTAAATTAATGGAAGCAACAGTAGTATTAAATGGTCTATATAACACCCTCTCAGTTTAGAGGTGAAATATGGTAGCTTTAGCAACATACACTGCAGTGTCTCAGTGACAGAGACAATAAAAGCAAAAATAGCCTAAAAAGTCAACTCCATCTCATTCAGACACAATATGCAACACTGTCTTCTGAAAATTATCAAGGTGGGCTGGCATTTGTGCTGGTTTGAGGCTAATTTGAATATTTTAATGGAGAAAATAATATTATAGGCTGTGAAAAGAAAACAATGGTGATGTCTACTTCACTCATAGGCTTACTGAGATGTTTAAGACTAAGAATACAAAACAAAGATAGGACACTCGGGCACAGACACTCTCGGGCTGTCTAGCTTCTTGCTTTCTCCTCTCTGCTGAATAACCTAACTAACCATTTTCCTTCTAATCTCCCTGGACGAAACTCCAAATTCATCTTGCATGTAAGCCAGACCCCGGGGGTAAGGTAGAGGGGTGGGGAGAAGGTGGAAGGGTGGTTGGGAGCCCCTCCTGGGGTCTCCGATTTCTGGGAGGGGAGTTGTGTTTCTGTATTACCTTTAACTTGTATATTTCTGTAACTATTCCTGTCTATAGTGTATCTATCTGCTTGTATATTGTGCTGAGCTGTAAATAGAGCTTCAGTCCTTAACTTCCAGCTGGCTGAGTCTATTCTGGGTGATTTTACAAAGTGTAGGGGGCGGGGAACTCCCAAACCATCACAGCATTTACAGAGATATTTTGTTTGGGATTTTCGTTAGTTACCATTAGTCTGATAAAGTGTAACAATTTTAAGAACAAATTTACTCAGAATGATTTAAGAAATTATTATTAAAATTCAACATTCATGAGTAAAAATCCTGAAAATCAAACATTCAAAAATGCTTTCAACTGAGGAAAAAATCTGAGATAATTGAAAGTGTTCATAATTTTTTTTTTTTTTTACATAAACCCACATACTGGGGAATATATCACTTCTTAGGTTTACACAGAACAAATATCAACATGCTCTCTTATGCAGTATTTTATTAAGTTAATTTGACAACTATAAAAATAGCTCATTAACATTCATAAATTATTGGAATCATTTTGTGAACACAAAAAATCACCTTGTGAATGTGACAATTACATCAAGAATGTGAGAAATGTCTCAATAAAAATAAGATTGTGGAGGAGGACCAGTCTGATATATCAATTCTACCCACCAAGATAACAATTGTCCAGGGGATGTGGTGGGCAGCCAAGAAAGGCAGAGATCACTTGGAGCAGACTGCTCAAAGTCCACTGTAAGGCACCTTAAAGTCACATATGCATTGTAATGTGACAAGGGCACAGCCCAGGTGGAGCTATGATGAATGAACCACTAACGGTATGAAAATCCTGAGTTATGAAGCTTGGGAGGGGAAATGTCACTCAGGATGTCACAAACTGAGGAACATCACAAGCTGGAGGAATGTCAACCAGAGTGACAACAGAACATCATCTTCAGCAGTCCAGAAATATCTCTCTCCACCTCTCAAAGAAGGACTCTGTAGTGGTAACCATTTTTCAGTCTCTCCTGTTCTCCTTCTTTTGCTCCATTTTCTGATAGTGGCATTTCTGATAGTAGTATCTTGAGGGTTTTTAAACTTAACAGCTCAGAAAAAATGACAGAGCATAGAGAGTAAATCATATTAAGTCTGACTTACAGAAAAATCTTAACTTTTTACATTAAGTTCATATTTCAACAAAAAAGTTTAAATTTTAAAACATCTAGGGAAAGCTTATAGTTGTAATGTGAGTCATTTATAGCTCAGTCAGAGAAATAATCCAGGAGAAATGTCAGGATAAGAAAATCCAACAGTACAGTCTGGAGAGGTACATAGAAAAGTAGCTTTCAATTTGTATATGACATATTAAAAGTGACTTTATGATCAGACAATACAGACCCACTCATTTTATCACTGGAAAGAGAGAACTTCAACATCAAGGTATGCACTAGCATAATAATATTCTCTTTCTATATATTATAGCAAGTTTTGAACTGAGGTTATATTAAAGAAAAAGACTAATTAAAACTCTGTTTGCAACAGCATCCAGTCTATCAATGATCATAGAAGAAAGGTGAATTATCACAGCATGATTTCAGAGTAGGTGATATTGATCAAAAGCATTATTAACGTCAACTACATTGAGTTGTAAATTAGTTTTTCCTTATTCTTGTGCCCAAATTAGCAAAGACCCTCTTAAAATATCAAGGTGATTATGTACCCACCACTTTTCTATTGTCAAATACTTTTCTTAAGCCTTCTCTCTCCTGTTCTTTGTTACAGTTTCACTTTATCATCAGAAAGAGATGCTTTCAAGGAAGAATCATAGCAAAGAGTATAAAATTCACTTTGAACCAACTCCCATCAAGGATTAGATCTGCAGTTTTAGAAAAGTTTAGAGGTAGTTTTACATTCAATCTCCTCACAACTTCATTGGTGACCATTGATGTTGCTCCATTTCACCCTTTATTTATAAACCCTGATCCTCCACTGCAAAATCAGTATAATAGGGATCATTCCTGAATTTTATTCCTATAGTAGGACAATAGTATGAATAACAGTATGGAAGAAGTATGTAGCTCTCTGTATGGTAAAGTAACATGCACTTCTCTAAGAATGAACTTGGCATAGCTTCAAAAATGAATGAGGTGTGCTTCTCAAAAATGATTGAAGAATATTTTTGCTTGTGTGGTCTATATTAATTTAATCTCTTCTATTAAGATAGCAGCTGTTTATTTAAAAGAAAATATCCTGTTTATCTATCAATCATGTTCTACAGTACACAAATGTTATCTGACTCCTTAGGAAGTAGTCACTTAAAAGTTCATCTGTCTGCCTTTCAAAGAAAAAAAACACTTTGTTTTGTTTTGTCAGGATTCCTAATGCTTCTATTTTCTTGTCTGAAAAATATTTCCACACTGTCTTTGTAATTTACAGGGTAGTACTGGTGCAAGTATTTGAAAGCCGTTTTATAACTGAAGTGTTTTCATGGATGAATTATCAACAAAATGGTACTGTTTAGTTTCTCAAAAGTTGGTTGGTTTTTTTTTTTTTTTTCTTCTTCTGGGCCCCTCAATTCAGGAAGGACATTGAGGTGCTTGAGTGTGTCCAGAGAAGGGCAACGAGTCTGGTGAGAGGCCTCGAGCACAAGCCCTATGAGGAGAGGCTGAGGGAGCTGGGATTGTTTAGCCTGGAGAAGAGGAGGCTCAGGGGAGACCTTCTTGCTGTCTACAACTACCTGAAGGGTGGTTGTAGCCAGGAGGAGGTTGCTTTCTTCTCTCAGGCAACCAGCACCAGAACAAGAGGACAGTCTCAAGCTGTGCCAGGGGAAGTTTATGCTTGAGGTGAGGAGAAAGTTCTTGACTGAGAGAGTCATTGGCTACTGGAATGGGCTGCCCAGGGAGGTGGTGGAGTCACCATCCCTGGAAGTGTTCAAGGCAGGTTTGGATGTGGCACTTGGTGCCATGGTCTAGTCTTGAGGTCTGTGGTAATGGGTTGGACTTGATGATCTTTGAGGTCTCTTCCAACCTTGGTGATAGTGTGATACTGTGAATATGATGATACAAAAACCAATTGTAAAACAATATTTGTAAAACAATTATGATCACATTATTTTCAGATTCTAAGAGAACTAAATTATTATCAGGTAATTTCAATAATGAATTCTACAGTGGTATGAATAAACCATAAATAAATAAAACTTTAGTCATCACTCAAATGAAGTAATGGACTAGTAGACATACTTGAAAATTAAATGTACAAGTAGTTTTTAAAGTGATTATATGTAAGAGTTACATTTATTTATTTATAAAAGTGTGAAGATAGACATTTACTAAATAAATGGTTATATCTAAAACAACTTGACTCATCTCTCAGACAAAATGTAGACACATGATAGCATTCCTGAAAACAGTCTTCTAGTCAGTTTTGCTTCATTGTGCCACATTATGCATGCGTAGTAGAACTGGGAACATACTATCTTTTCCTAAATGTCTTTTGAAGTTTATGGCCATTGAAAAATTCATACAAATAAATTGGTGAAGTAAATGATATATGCACATCTCATACAGAGTATCAAAGCGTTATGATGGTTTAAATCTCTGCAGAAACAACAACAAAAAAATGATCAAAGAGCTAGTGAACAAACATTGAAGGTATTTTTTCCCATTCAAGTGAATGAGTTCTTGAAAGAGAAAACCATGTTACAAGATCACTTTATAGTAGCTGTAATACTTCATATTAAGGAATATCTGTCAAAAGTGAGGCTGCCTCCAGCAGAAGCACTCCAAGACTTCCTCTCATCAGCCACTGGAGCCCAGCTCTGTTCCACAAGGGTCCTGGTGTCTCCACCCAGGCTGAGGGATGTAGCTGTCGTTCCTGTCTGCAGGTTCAACCAATAATGAAGCTCAGCATACAGATCCACATGGACACACAAGCTGGACACCAACGTGGTAGGTTGCACAAACTGCCCCAGACAGGGTGTTACCTTCAACAGCATCTGCATACAAGACATATAGAATACAAGCACACACAGCTTAGTCACCTCATACTCTTGGTCTGCCAGAGACAGGAGGTCACTACTGCAACACACACAAAGAGCACTCTCCAGGTTCACAAGCATACACATACTTATTCATGAATTCCTTTGTTCATCCTGGTCCCTTTAACCACTGTAATGAAGGATATTAATCAATGCGAGATGGGATTTTTAAAAAAATTAATATTGTTTATTAATTTGGATATTCAGGACTCTCTTACCACCTGCCCAGTGATTTATAATAATAATAGGCTCTGCACAACAGTCATGAAAACATTATACAAAGGAATAACTGAATCTAGAACAAGTAACTAACACCATTACAATACTATGGATGTTAGGAGGAAGTTCTTTCCAGTGAGGGTGGTGAGGCACTGGAACAGGTTGCCCGGGGAGGTTGTGGCTGCTCCCTCCCTGGAAGTGTTCAAGGCCAGGTTGGAGGAGGCCTTGAGTAACCTGTACTAGTGGCAGAGGGTTGGAACTATATGATCCTTGAGGTCCCTTCCAACCTTACCATTCTATGATTCTATGACTCAACTCAGCTGAACTGAAAGGGAAGTTCTTGTGATCAATAAACCACTTGCCCACTAGGTGGACTCAAGAGGCTCCTTTCTAAGACAGAAGGTTAGGATTCAATTAGATTCAATTACAGAGTTTGCTAAAGATTTGCTAAAGAGGCTTTTTGAATATTTACTCACAAAATTAACTCAGGACTCATGGTGCTTGCTACAGCTTCAGGTAGCACCCAAACACTAATAGGGAAATATGGTGTTGTCTTGTCAGCCGTTGAGGCTTCTGATCTTCCCAGGCTTCCACAGCGAGATGCTTGAAGCAGGCAACCTCTGACCCGGTCCTGGCTCCTTCTGCATGATCTGTGTGTCCCTTCCAGGGTTTCTCAGTCTTGGCAGGTATAGGCAGGATGTGTTGCAGACATGCACTATTGGAACAATGTCACTCTATCTAAGCAAGCCTATTGTGTGGAGGCATTTAGTACCTGTTCCTGGTAAACTCGAATCAGTGGTCCAGGCAGACAAACCCAAAGCATTGGGATTTGTTACTTTGTGGCAGGGCTAGCTTATAGGCAAGTACGGCAGGATGGAATGAGGCAGTGAGGCAGAGCACTGCCAGAAGCAGAGTGTACGATAAGGCAGAAAGCAATGGCGGCAGCAGCAAACAGCAGCAAATACATTGTCTCTGCCTGTTCATCTCTTTGATCAATACAGCCCAAGACTAATGGGTCTTTGGACACAGATTAGCCAATCAGAATGGCACTTAGCCAAACATAACCATATTAGGTGAAGTCAGGACTTTTAAAGCAGAACACAAACAAGTGTATAAACATGTGTGGGTAATCCGTAAACAAATTTGGACAGACATGGTGGTATCAGATCCTTTTGTCTTCCTTTCCCGTGGTTACTTCTCCCAACAATAGAAGGAGGGAGATCAGGAAAACATGTTTGGGCAAGCCAGGACGTGTTCAGGCCTATTCTGGCTTCTTCAGGCCTTCTACGACACCCACCCCACTGGTTTCCTACTCACCCACTGATCCAGTTTATTGCTTCCTACAAACATGCTGCAATTGCACACTTATCCCGTATACACCCCATGGTCATGGGTCCCATGGATACTGGAGTGCATCCTCCACTCATCTGATGTCTCTGCCCCAACCTGAGGCCCCTCTAATTGCTTACACACCAGGACTGGAGAAGATAGTGATGCTTGGAGTCCCAGCAACCAGCACACCATCTGTGTCCTGAGATTACCCTCCAGCTGTCAGCACTGAGTTCCTCAATCAGTCCCCTAGTAGCTGGGTTTTGGGACACCCACAATTCCCACCCCATAGCTGAAGATTAGAAACTTCTGCTTATTTCAGTTGCTGATGCTGAGACCCTGCTTGCTTTTGTAGCTGACACCACAGGCTAGAGACATTAACATCCCCAACCTGACTAGTAGCTGGCACTGAATTCTACTTATACACACAATGTTCTTTGGAATACATACATGGGACAAAGTGAGATTACAAAGAAAGATAATTAAAAAATATTTAATAAGATATTGGAAGATGGGATAGACTGCAACAGTCAGGCTCAGGCAGGTAAGTGCTCTGACTGGTTCCATTTCACATAGAACCAAACCTTTTGAACTGTTTTCTGTGTGTTCCTCACTGTATTGGTTCAAACTGACTGCCATTGTGTGTGTGTTTGGGGGGGTGGAAAGGCTTGTGACAGTGGACTGTGCTAGCCCAGGATACTCCCTTCACTCTGTGATTTACTTCCACTCCATGTTCCCTTTTCACAGTTCCACTGATCTTATTGAACATTCTGGTCTCTCAGGTTTTCTTCCTTACATTTGCAAAGTCTGGATTTTCTTGCAGTTTCATGATAGCCCATAAATTAGTGCAAATGACTGGTTGTGTTTCTTATCTTTGCCTCCATATTGACTGTTAGATTTGTGTCTCTGTATATTTTGTCTATGGCTTACCTCTTTCTCTTAGTATCTTATTTGGCAAGGTCCTCAGATAATCTTACTGAAATAAACATTTCTATGTTCCATCTATTCTTATATCTAGTGTTTCTGACCATGTTTGATTCTCATTATTTCCTGGTCAGCTTTGTGTCTCTGTATGATAATTTATATGTCTCTCCCCTCTTGTTAGCTCTTTTTGTGCTTTAAAGCTGCTTGACCGCAAACTGTTAAAGGAGCAGATGATCTCAATTTTCCACATTCCCTTTTTACACTTTAATATTGTTAGTGCCTTTGTCTTACCTCCTCTTAGACAGTATATTTTAGTCTAATATTCCTTCTACATGTATAGTTCAAATGTAACAATATTTTTAGAACTCTCTTCTCACATTCAGATAATTTTTCCACTTTTCCTAATAATAGTATAACTATAATCATTACTTTTTGAAGAAATCCTTTATTTCTGTCTTTTTAATAATGACCTTCCTTCATACACTCCTACCGACCCTCCATTTGCAATTTGAATTAATTTTATTCACTAGAAATTAGTTCTGGTTTTAACCTTGAGTGGAAATGGGTCAAAGGTCTTCACATGCTACTTAACTAAAAATTTCCTCCAGTTTAACTGTGGATCACACAGTACTCAATTATTTTCACTTCTCTCTGAGAGATGGATTTTAAAAATGCTTCCATGCTGAATCAATAAAAGTTATAATAATTATTGGTTACAGTTTATGTTCTATGTCATCCTAAATTAGATACAGTAGATAAAAATATTAACACAAAAATTAAATGGAAGATTCATTCCTCTATTTACTTTTCTAATTAAACATACAAGCTCTCTTCACTAGCTTGTCTTTACATTTGGTATAAGTTCATTGCTTCACTGACCAGACATTATATTTTATATGTGAAGGTTATGGCATGAGATTCCCAAGATGAAAACCTTAAAACTTTAAGAAAACAAGACAGGAATTTTATAAAGTAAAATGTCATATATTTTTGATTATGCATTATATATAGCTATACATGTATGACATTTTGATGTCATATATGTTTAGATTATACATTGTTAAAGTGATGTGACATCTTCCTGGGGAAAAAAAAAACCAAAACAAAACAACCCACAAAAAAACCAACAAAATTCTAACTTTTCTCTTAATTGACTAGTCTTTCTGGATTGTATATATTTGTTTTTCTGTCCAGAGGAGGGCCACCAAGATGATCAGAGGGCTGCAGCAGCTCTCCTATGAGGACAGGCTACAGGAGTTGGGACTCTTCAGCCTGGAGAAGACAAGGCTTCAAGGAGACCTTAGAGTAAACTTCCAGTATCTGAAGGGGGCCTACAGGAATGCTGGAGAGGGACTATTTACAAGGTCTTGTAATGACAGGACAAGGGGTAATGGGTTTAAACTGGTAGAGGGAAGATTTAGACTGGATGTTAGGAGGAAGTTGTTTGCAGTGAGGGTGGTGAGGCACTGGAACAGGTTGCCCAGGGAGGTTGTGGCTGCTCCCTCCCTGGAGGTGTTCAAGACCAGGTTGGATGAAGCCTTGAGTGAGCTGTACTAGTGGGAGGTGTCCCTGCCTATGGCAGGGGGTTGGAACTAGATGATCCTTGAGATCCCTTCCAAGCTTACCATTCTATGATTCTATGATTTTCTCATGTTAAAACTGCATTAGTGTATTTAAATGTTTCTTTTATTTAAATATTTGTTAAGGGTATCAATGAAATTGAAGTGAGAAAGAGGAATTTTTTTTCTCTTTTTTTGAAAATCAGCAATTCTATAGGTAATAGAAATATTACTTTATGTAATGTTTTACCATGGGTATTTTTAAAAATATAGCCAACTTCTACCAATAAGAATCAGGAAATGTAACTCAGAAAAAAACAAGCCCCTCCTTGAGACACCAAGCTCATAGGGCAGAATCCTTTTTTCTGCTATAACTTTGAATTCCTTGAAAAAAATGGAAATACTTTAAAGGACCATTCTACACTAAGAATATCTCTTCTCCCATTCCTATATGAACTCCAAAAGTAGTTTTATGTATATATACTACTACAGAAAATGTTCGTTGAGAACCCCAAACATATGGAATTCCAATGGAAAAAAGATTGTCTACTTCCATCTTCTTGTGGAGAGAGACAGGCAGAGTTTCATTTGCATAAAATTTTAATTCATAATTCCTTCAGTGACTCTTGGGAGTGATCATCACTATGTACAAACTCATAATTAGTTGAGAATTGGAATTGCATGGAGAGAGATGACAAGGGATTTCTTTCATGTAGCTAAAAGAACATCTGTGAGTCCTTACCTCACAGATGTTCAAGCATCCTACAAGTTATTAGTTGTCAGGCCCTGCAGAATATATTCTATTGAGAAGTGAAATATAGGTGCTTCTTTTAAATGAATCAGGAAAAGACCTAAGTGAAATCCAGTGATTGTTTTCCTAATAGGAACAGCTTTAGGTGTTGCTTATTCATTAATAGCAAAGAAAGCATGGAGCTTAGGTGATCAGGAAAGGTGTCATTTGTTTGTTTTTTACAGTCTAGTAGAAATTCCATCATGGAATAAAAAATCTTGTCCTTCTGGTATCTTCTTTAAAATACTTCATTTTGAACAAGAAAATTATTAACTCAGAATTTCAGAAAATTTGGATAGAATCTGGTCTTGGTTTGAGTTTTAATATAGCATTATCTGGAACTTAAGTAGCTGCCAGCATTTTATGGGAGAATCACAGATTATACATCTGTACTAGGAAATATTTTCTCAGCTTTGTTCCAGTGTTCTAGTCTCCTGATCATACGTGCAAGGATGTGACTGTGCTCCTGGCTCTGTTCTGCAAGAAATCAAACTGTTTACTTGGCAGGGAAGTGGATCAACCATACACACCCATATCTACATCCAATGGTTTCTCATGCTTGAAGTAGTTTTCTAATATCAGACTAACATTTCTCCACTCATCATCCTTCACATCAGTAAATCACATACTTTCAGACTAGTTCATACAGTATACATGCCCCAGTTTCAGCACAGTGCTGTAAGAAAACAGTCTGGAGAGTTGCAAAAACCATCTCATCATTCATTTT
>VWZE01000550.1:103880-118127 GCA_013396675.1 Eubucco bourcierii
TGGGGCTCTTCAGCCTGGAGAAGAGAAGGCTTCGAGGGGACCTGATAGTAGCCTTCCAGTATCTGAAGGGGGCCTACAGGAAGGCTGGGGAAGGATTATTTACAAGGTCCTGCAATGACAGGACAAGGGGCAATGGGCTTAAACTGGCAGAGGGGAGATTTAGACTAGATGTTAGGAGGAAGTTCTTTACAGTAAGGGTGGTGAGGCACTGGAACAGGTTGCCCAGGGAGGTTGTGGATGCTCCCTCCCTGGATGTGTTCAAGGCCAGATTGGATGAGGCCTTGAGTAACCTGTACTAGTGGGAGGTGTCCCTGCCTATGGCAGGGGGTTGGAACTAGATGATCCTTGAGGTCCCTTCCAACCTTACTATTCTATGATTCTATGATTCTATGAGGTCACTTGCCATATCTGCCATATGGTCAACATGTCACAGATGGTTACTGTTACTCTCAAAATCTTGTTATGAGCACCGGGGAATACATGCTCTATGCAGAGCCAAGAATTTGTTGTTAGCACATTTAATGTTTTAACAGTGTAATTAAAATATAGCAATGAGTTTTTATTAGTCCAGTAAAAAAATAGTGCTAACACTTCTAATCCAAATTATCTTATTAGTACAAAAAGTACTCCTTGATAATTAAATTAAAACTGTCATGGTCTAACAACATTTAGCAGCTCTCTACCTTTTTTGAGTATTGTGTTCATCCTTACAATATTTCCCTAATCCTAGGTAGATGGTGATAGCTATTCTTCCTCAAAAAGACTTCTTTAATAAGAATGTAGTGAAGTTATGACAAATATCCTTACTTCTGCCTCTATGATTTGTATGATTCTCATAGTGGACATTTTCTTCCTCCTCATATTTGAATCTGATTTAAAATGGTTTTGAATATTTTCTAACACGATCTGTCCCATTGCTCCTTCTTTGGTTATCAGCTTCAGAGTGCATTTGTACTTCATTTCTCTTTGACATCCCTATCAGCAGATTCACCTGACTCATGGGGTTGCACTTTGAAATGAAGGTGTTTAAGGTCAGATTGGACGAGACCTTGAGTGAACTGTACTAGTGGGAGGTGTCCCTGGATATGGCAGGGAGTTTGAACTAGATGATCCTTGAGGTCCCTTCCAACCTTACCATTCTATGATTCTATGATTCTTTGTGAACATGAGTAGAGAGTATTCAGTACCAAGTGTATACCATGAACAATCACTTGGTTGCAAAAAATCTTTTTTTTATTTTTCACCCACTGCTTCCTACTTCTCTTCTGTTGTTCAGCTGTTTGCCACCCACGAACCTCTGGTGCACAAATAAAATTTTGTTCATGTGGTACTACTCACGTAAGGATTTTTTTTTTCTGGGTCACCATGTAGTCTTTTTGTTGCCTGCAGAGATCAGTAGAAAGCTGCTGTTCAACAACATTGTAAGTGAAATATTGTAAATCACAAAAGAAAACTCAAGTCTGTATGTTTTCAGGCAAAAGTCATTGACTTCTCTTAATCTTCTCCAGGTCTGTTTGGATAACGGTAATCTGTATGACAATACAAGAATGAAAATAATCTGCTTTAGTTTAGCTCCATGTTGTTGGTTTTAACATGCTTAAAGAAAGTTAAGAATGTAACCTCTAAATGAGATAGTCACGTAAAGATTTTCAGAAACAAGATAACACAAGACCTTCAATATACTTATAAGTGTTTTTTTCCCTCCCCTATATTTAACACCAAGTCTCTTACAACAGGATTACATTTGTAATGACTGAAACATTTCATTCCTTATTAATTCTGTACTAACATGTATTGTTAGCCCAACTTTAAAACTCACAGTATGGATATCCTTCATATGAATAAAGAATTTAGTCACAGAAAATGTATTGCTTTCTCCCTATGATTTCACTTACTTTTATCCAAAGCATTTTTACATCAATAATTGCATATTAAGCCACCGTGACAAGGGAATTAAAAACAAATCACTACAAAGTGCTGCAACTGTTAATTTTAAATGGAATTAATTGAACTCTATGATTAAATGTTCCTTCTTTGTCATAGGATGTGAACTTAAAGTAAATACATAATAACCTTTTTTAATTATGAACACTGGAGTTGTGTCAACATGACTGACAAATCACGAAAAGATATTCATTTTTACTAGTAATGTAAAAATATTTAGAACACCTCTAAAAATAAAAAGATATTTGGTGTCAGGATAAGATTTTTGTGATTAACTGACATTTCAGGAAAAAAAAATAATGAAGGTTTATAAATGTCTTAGAATCTCTCTTGATTTGCATTTTTTTTTAATGTGGAAATAGTATTATTCATAATAGTTTATGTACACACTTTAGTGCTCCAAATTCTGCTGATCTTTTGTTATGTAACATATGGGATATGAACAAAAAAAAAATCCCTTTAATATAATATAAATGCTGAGGTTGGAGGTGATTTTACAGCTTATAGGCAAATAAGAATAAAATGCATAACCTAGTATAGCTTTTACAATTACCAGCAAAAATCTGTGGGAAGGGCCTAGCAAACCCAGAACCACACTGGCCAACAAAGGTCCCTGAGAAGCTAAGCCTGGGACGACACTCACACTTAGCCAAAAGGCAGCAGCCCGTGGTGATGAAACAAACAAACAAAAATACAACCCTAGATCTCAATATTAACAAGTGTTATCCCCACCTTCTTCTTGAGGAAGGCTCCATTGTCATCTTTAGGATGCCAAGAGACATTAGAAGAGTGAGAATAAGGAAGGGCTTTAGATATAAATATTTGGAACAGGTTGCCCAGGGAGGTTGTGGCTGCTCCCTCCCTGGAGGTGTTCAAGGCCAGGTTGTTTGAGGCCTTGAGTGAGCTGTACTAGTGGGAGGTGTCCCTGCCTATGGCAGGGGGTTGGAACTAGATGATCCTTGAGATCCCTTCCAACCTTACTATTCTATGATTCTATGATTCTATAACAATTTTTACTATATTTTTATTGGACTACTAGATTATTAAAGCATAGATGACATCAATAGTTGATTCTTAACTGTATATATATGTTGTGGTTTATTTTGCTCTTTAAAAGAAAAGGTTTTGAGAGAGAGTTTGGGAAGATTCTGTACATTAACCACAACCTTTCAAAATGGAACTCAGTTGTGAAGTTGAAGTACTGTTTAATGTTCAGATATGCCAAACCAGAATGAATTAGGCAATGCATATATGACAAATACCTCTTTTCCCTGGATCACGAAATCTGCTAATCAAGTAATTTTTGTATACCACTGCCTGTGATGGGAGTAATGCAAGCAGACAAACTCATATTCCCTAAGGGAGTGAGAGGAACTGGGGGTGGCAGCAGCAGAACCTATCCACAAGCCAGCCATCACTGAGCAGCAGCAATGTACTTCTGGCCTGAGGTTAGACTGGGAAAGTGGAAGGAAAGGAGCCAGGCTAGAAGCAAGCAGCAACAGACTCAGTGCTCAGCCAAAATGGAACTCCTGGTTGAGGTTAATCAGGGCAGTCACAGCCTGGAGCTGCTCTCTGACAGCCTGTTAGACTAACCTCAAAGTTAAGAATATTAAGTTAATAATTAAATGGAAAAATCCATGCTATTTCATTCAACCATGTACAGTCTTACACTTTCACACAGTGCTTCTGTCTCACTGAGTTTGTTTGAGACATCCAAGGTTTCTTTGCTTGAAGTGTGGCAGCATCTCCTAGAAGGCAAAATTTTCTAGAAAGTAACACAAAAATTGCTGTTTAAGTACATATTGGTCATTACAGTGATTGATTTTTCTGGTTCTCTCAATTATTTATGTTCAGAAAAGCAGACTTTGAGTCCTCAGGTTATTTTAATGCCATTACATGGTTGAGTACTACCGATGAAGTCAGTGGAGCTACCACTAGAACAAGCAATTACTCTGTGAACATTTTGGATTTCCTCATAAACATTTTTATATCATTCTGTTGTGGTAGGGCTAAGCAGGTCAAAATAGGCTTATACATGTCCTGGCTTGCCCAGGCATGTTTTTCTGCTCTTCCTCCCTCTGTTTTGGGGAGAAGCAACTGTGGGAAAGAGGACAAAGGACCTGGAGCCATTTTGTTTAAGGACTCTGGCTTGCCCTGACTTGTTTGCATCCTGTGGTAAACAAAGTACACACGCTCGGCTTGTGCATGCCTTGTGCAAGGCCTGTGTTCTGCCCTAAAAAGGGTAAAGCAAGCCTATGGCTTCAGCTAATATGGTCGAGCTTGGCTAACTGCCATTCTGATTTACTATTCTGCATCCATAAGCCCATTAGTCTCGGGCTGTATTGATAAAAGAAGATGAGCAGGTGACATAATGTGCTCTGCCATTGTATCCATGCTCTGCCAATGTATTCATGCTTGCTACTGTCTTATTACATCCTGAACTACTTGGAAACTGCCTTCCAAGAGTTCAACAGGAACAGACTCTAAATGCCTCCACGCGATCAGCCTGCATAGCCAGTGTGACATTGTGCTGAGACTGCACATGACAAGACATTCTGCCTGCACCTGAAAGTCTCCTGCAAAGACAGGAAGTCCTGGAGATACACAGATCATCCAGAGATATCAAGACCAGGTCAGAGATTGTTTGTCTCCTTTCCCCAGCACCCTGACGCCTGGGAAGAATCAGAAGTCTCAGCAGATGACAAGACAGTAACAGAATTCCCTGAAAGCATTTGGGTACTGTCTGAAGCTGTAGCTAGCCCCACGAGTTGGGAGGTAATTTTGTGAGTAAATACTAAAACCCTCTTGTAATTCACCATTGCCTTCTGCCTGACCGAGAAAGGAACTCCTTGAGTCCAACTAGTTAGCAAGCAGAGTATTGACAGTAAGAGGTACACTAACTGCAGGAACTTTCTCTTCCAGTTCAATTGAGTTGAATTAATATTACATTATTACTAGTTAACTCTAGATCCTGTGTTATTACCTGTATAAAGTTTCCATGACCGATGTAAAGAACTGATTATTATTAAAATTACAGATTGAGTGGTGAGAGTTCTGAAAATTGAATATTAATAAACAATATGAATCTTTTAAAATCATCTCACATTAATTAATTACCCCTCCACTACACCTTGCTATCAGGTTCAAGTTCTGACCTTCAGAACTTGACGCTTTATTTATATTTTTGCTCAAAATATTTGGCTTTATTTTCTTGAATTATCTCCCCTTCTGCTAAAACTCAGCACAGATGCACCCTCTGTTGAATGTCTATGCCCTTGAAAGTATGTGAAAACAGTTCAGTTTGTGTAGATGATTTTCTGTTGTGATGAAGTTGGCAACTGAGATAAAAAAGATTCAATATAAATTAATAGAAATGTATATGTTCACCTACCTAAAATTTCTCACCCACATATGTCCTATAACCAAGATCCACACTACCAGTTGTCTATAACATTTCAGCTGTGCCCATCTATGTTCAGTATTGAGCTTCTCAACATGAAAGACTTGTGGGTTATTTTTGAGTGTTATGTCTTTCCAGATAACTGTGTGTCCCGTGCTTGCTCTATGTGAGGAGTGAGAGCTTTACTGGTGCTGCTGAAACTAATTTTTTACATAGCAGTCTAGAGATACAGTCCTTATCTAACATGCAGGCAACATGCATTCTAAGCACTCTTTCTGCAGATGAAATCTTCCCTCAGACATAGCAGGTATTTTCTAGTGGTTTACTGTGCTTCAATGGAGAAAAAAAAATCTAACTTAGTTAAATGAATTCCCTCTGCACATATGGGAGGTTTCTCACTCTACCAAACATATGAACAATTTAGTGTAAATTTGTATTAATAACATGATAACATTAATGAAGAATGCCTACTTAAGAAATAAGTTCTTCAGCAGCACAAGCACAGGAAAAAAAACCAAAACCTTGCTTACTAGTGTAAAAATTCAAGGGAAATTAAAATGATGATGATGTGGGAGTCAAAAAACACATATACCATTAGCTATATGTATCTTAGACAACACAAAACCAAAACTATAAAAGTTAAATATCTGTAATGTGACCAATTTTGTTATGAATCACTACATGTGCAACCCAAGTGGATGAAAATTTGTGTTGATTTCCCACGCCCACGCCCACCCTTTATTTCAGCTCTTCCAGGAGCCTCACCTGTAGATAAAAAAACTACAATGCTTAAAGTCTATTTCCATTCTAAATGTGATTCTCTGCAAATTATATCATGTTGATACCATGTTTATACTACCCTTGATGCTATCTAAAGCAACATTTGCTCAGCTTCAGCTGAAAGACAGTTATTTCAGTCAGAAGTCTTGTAAAGTCACCCTGGAATTCAAGAGTTAATATATGTCTGTTCATGTCTAATGTAGTAAGTGAAAATTATGTCAGAATATGCTGCTGAATTTCAAAGATAATGGACAGTTCCGTTGATGGTAAAAAAGGCACAATAGAATTTAACTTAATTATTCAGATTTCCATTAGGTCTTGAAAGATATCATCATGCAGATTTTTCTCCCCTCTGAAAGATAAGCAGCTGGCACTGCAAAATGCATTTATGAAGCATATTCTTTCAGTGAGGAAAAAACCCATATAAATAATTGCATTGTCAATAACATTTCATATATTAAGACTGTCTAGATGCCTCTACCTTTCATTCCCAAATATGAAAATAAATTTCCTTAAATGATTTATTTTTTTAAAAAATGCACTCTCAAATGAGGTGTCAGCCTTGAAGTAATCAATCACATAAAACTGCTGTCCCCTAGAACAACCTATCACTCCGGTATTTGTACAACAGACAAATTGACATACTTTTGTTTTTACCTTGCTAATTCTTTTGGATGGATAAATCTGCACCATAATAAAAAATTGTTCAAAAGCAATGAAGGAAGCAAATGTATCAATTTTATTTGTACCATGTTATCACTGGGATAGCTTAATGGATACTGTAAAAATCTGACTTTGACAGAAGAAAATGGATTCATCACAACTGTGTAAATGATTCCATCACAGAAATGGTGGTTACTTGTTTGACAGTTTGAGAAATAATGTATAAATTAAAATGAAAATCAATTTCTGTCTCCTTGATCACAATTTGGTGGTCATTTATACCTAAATGTGTTATAAGCAATTCGATTTAAAAAGCAAAAAGGACTCATATCATTGTCCTTTTCTGGAAGTGGAGATTTTACACTAATTTAATTTGTACCAATGAAGTTACAATCAAGTCTTGAAAGACAGATTTAAATTATAGCAGTTTCCCAAGATCCACGGTTCTGAATCTCAGTTCAAGTTTTTGTGTACTTTATGAGAATCACAATTTGACTGTGACTGTTGAATTTACTTCACAATTGAATTTATTTCTGACCAGATATGTTTGACAAAAAGAAATGCACCAGTATTTAAAGAAGGATGTAAAGCTTTCAAAGTCTCCATTTTAGTAACCAATTAAATATGCAAAGTATTGACTACCTTTGGCTTCAATGGCAGTAATTGAGAAGCAATTGAGAAAGATGCATGCTCAGGGCGTTTCAGTGAACCATGAAACAAATTATTCCTGATTTTAATAGGCACTGGATTCAGGTTCTCACAAAACATTTCATAGTTTTCTTTTCAACGTGTACAATAAAATGAAGAACAGAACAGAGAATAAAATGATAATCCTTTACTGATATAGTTCCTGTGATTTTCACAGTGACTAACTTTCTGTTTTCTTTCTTTTCCAACAGAGTATACATATTTATTATTATTTTTCTAACTGTGTGATTGTTGATTAAATGTTAATTCATTAATTATGTGTACAATTAATTTCTATTATGCTCGCCACCTATCGTCTTAGAGTAATATTAATTATCTTATTGAATCACCACAAATAATGATTCACCTTTTACTGATAATATAAAAATAACAGAATTATTTTAAATTTTGTTCTGCAAAAATGTACCCAAGATCTGTAAGTGGAATGTCCTACTTTGAAAGTCAAGCTATTTATACATGATGTCTGTTGGTAACATCAGGCCTAAAGTTTCTCACCTACTCTCACTTTTCCCACTTTGTCCCAGGACTGTGACATGTTCCTCTGTATATTTAGTAGTAGCAAAGAAAGATGAGACATAGCTATACAGTTTTCCAGCTTTATCCCTACTGTACTAATCCATGGTTAATAATAATAGAAGGGCATTTGGACAATGCCCTTAATAACATGCTTTAACTTGACTTTTCAGGCAGTTGAAATTAAATGAGATTAAATAGTCTTATCTAATCTAATTGAGTCTGAGTCCGTTCTATATTAAACATTTTTGCCTATGCAGAAAGCTGCAATGTTTTTCCCTTCAGATATATCTCAGATAAGAGCCTAAAGGAAATCTGTACATGACACAATCTGGGGAAGTACCAGTGTGCTTGAAGCAACACAGATGATACCCTACAGACTATTCAATTTTTTAGGATTTTGAGCAATTAATGGCTAAGGCATAAGACTCCCTATCTCAAGTAATTAATATATAGATGTTTTATAATGGAAATGCATGTTTATTTAGAGAATGTCCCTTGAGAGGTTACCCTGAAGTGTTGGGAGTCCAGGGAGGCTGGACATAGTTCAAGAAGGAAGTCTTAAAAGCACAGGAGCAGGCTGTCCCTGTGTGCTGAAAAAAAACGAGTCAACAGGGAAGACATCCAGCCTGGATGAATAGGGACCTTTGGCTGGACCTCAAGAACAAAAGGAAAGTCTATGGCCTTTGGAAGAGGGTAGAGGTCTCTCAAGAGAACTATAAAGATGCAGTAAAGCTATGCAGGGAGAAAATTAGGAGAGCCAAAGCACAGCTATAGCTCACCATAGTACAGTTGTTAAGGATCATTTATAAAAAGTTTCTGCAAGCTCATCAACAAAAAGAGGACTGGAGACAACCTGCATCCTTTATTGGATTCAGACAAAAACAGTGATTAAGGATGAGGAGAAGACAGGTTCTCAATGCCTGCTTCTCCTCAGTTTTTAGCACTGGAACCAACAGCACCAGAAAGGAGCCTGGGCTGACAAGCGCTGAACATTAGCCAGCAGTGTGCTCTGGTGGCCAAGAAAGCCAATGGCAGCCTGGCTTGTATTAGAAATACTGCATCCAGCAGGAGTTGGGAGATGATTGTCCCCTTGTACTTGGCACTGCCGAGTACAAAGATGCCGAGAGCATCTTGAGTGTTGTGTTCAGTTTTGGACACCTCAATACAAGAGAGATGTTGAGGTGCTGGATCAAGTGCAGAGGAGGGCAACAAAGCTGGTGAAGGACCTGGAGAATAAATCTTATGAAGAGTGATTGAAGGAGGTAGGACTGTTTAGTTTGAAAAAGAGGAGGATGAAGAGAAACCCCATCACTGTCTACAGTTATCTGAAAGGAAGTTCAGTAGAGCTTACTGATGGGCGTTTCTTACAGGTAAGAAAAAACAAGAGCAAATGGCCTCAAACTGCAACTGGGTAGGTTTAGACTGTACATGTGGTACTTGTACATATAGTATAGGGGTGAACCTAGTAGAGTAGGATTATGGGTTGGACCTGGTGATCCCGAGGGTCTTTTCCAACCTGAATGTTTCTGTGATTCTGAAAATAGGCAGGCTTTTGAGTTGACAGAACCTTCATAGAATGGTAAGGTTGGGAGGGACCTCAAGGATCATCTAGTTCCAACTCCCTGCCATAGGCAGGGACACCTCCCACTAGTACAGGTCATGTTTATAACACAGCGGTACTATTACTGGGTAATATCAGGTAGACAACTTAATTATATGTATCCACTTTTAAAATTGTTTACATTAATCATCTATTAATACTTGTGCCAAGTTGTGCATGTGCTTCTTTCCTACTTCAAAACTATATCTCTTACAATCAAATGGATTTGAAGATGTAAGGTCAAATGCTCTCATTTTCTCATTGTACACACTAATCCTCAAGACAAAACTTTGATGAAAATGGTAGCAAAGAGTAGTTATAGACATTCCATCAACCATGCTATTAAAATAAAATTACATTTTTGAGTTTTCATAGTATTTTTCTCAATTTTTAT
The DNA here is from genome assembly GCA_013396675.1 of Eubucco bourcierii. NCBI lineage: Eukaryota > Metazoa > Chordata > Aves > Piciformes > Ramphastidae > Eubucco > Eubucco bourcierii. The sequence continues at coordinate 113,886 of VWZE01000550.1, forward strand.
TTAGTCTTATTAATATATCTAACATTCAGTTGCAATGCTGTGTAGTATTTCTAAGTGTTTATAAAACAGACATTTACACTGTAAAAAAATTCTGAAGGCTTAGTGCCAAAACTTTAAATCTTGTAAAGGCAGGTCTCAAAAAAGAGAGCAGAATGTTAACAATGTCCAGAAGCACTAGTTTTAATAATGGAATGAGTAATTGAAATTATTAGTGTTAAAACTCTGTAAAAAATAGTGTACAGTTTCTGATCTTATACATGCCTCGGCTCAACTTCTAGGCAAAGTTAAATGAGCAAATTTAAACTGTCTTCAAAAAGAAGGGACTTCTCCATGCTTATATTTAGCAACAGAGGTACAAAGAAATCTGTACATTTTAGTGTATTTAACTACTAATTTTGATAGCTAGCCAGCCTTGGAAGTATCTAACACTTTTCTCTAACTCAGTTCCTTCTTTATTCCAGAGGAAGGCCAAGAGGTCTGCTACAAAAACGTTTAGTACACTCTTAATCTTTCTCGTTAAAGCTGGGATGTTGGAGTATTTTTCCATTGGTTAACTCACATCTCAGTATATATAAACAATAAATCTGATCTCAGTGTTTCAGAACAGCAATTAAGATATGACCATTATATTAGCATAGTCTCAAAAGATTAAAAAAAAATAAATATTTGAGTCTGGCTCTAAAGCACTAAATCTGCATAACACCTGCATGATATACAAGCAGTGATTGGATATATTGCTATAAACAGTATCTTAAATCCCTTGTATATTACTTACAAACTTTGATTGTCTGTTTAACACGTGCCTTTGTGTCTTTTGAGAAATACTAGAGCTACATAGAATTAAATACTCCTGGCTCTTCATGGCCTCCTAATATGTTAAAATGTCTTTAGAAGGCAGACTTGATTTTAACTAAGCTTGTATTATTTTTGAAGAAGTTCTACTTTTCAAAATCAGAGCTCGAATGATAGGAAAGTCTGATTAGCAGTCGAAGAAATTGATCACAAAAGACTTAAAACTCCAGCTTTCTTTTAGGTTTCTTAGTGTGAACTTGTTTCTAGAAAATTATTCAGAATATTGGTAGTCAGTACAGATTTGATAATGGAAACATTTAAGAGGCAATTTCTATATATTTTAAGTGGCAATTTTTATATATTATAAAGTATAGATATCTTAAAATATGGCTACAAATAAAATGTGATGTTATAAAATATTTCTGTTAGAATTTTCAACATGGAATTTTTATCCATGCACATAGAAAATGATGTGGGTTTTGTTGTTCTTTTAAATGTAGTTTAAGAGCTTGCATATAATGAGTATATATCATAGAATCATAGAATGGTAAGGGACCTCAAGCATCATCTAGTTCCAAACCCCTGCCATAGGCAGGGACACCTCCCACTAGTACAACTCACTCAAGGCCTCCTCCAACCTGGCCTCGATCACCTCCAGGGAGGGAGCAGCCACAACCTCCCTGGGCAACCTGTGCCAGTGCCTCACCACCCTCATTGGAAAGAACTTCCTCCTAACATCCAGTCTAAATCTCCCCTCTGCCAGTTTAAACCCATTGCCTCTCATCTTGTCATTGCAAGATCTTGTCAATAGTCCCTCCCCAGCCTTCCTGTAGGCCCCCTTCAGATATTGGAAGGCTACTACAAGGTCTCCTCTAAACCTTCTCTTCTCCAGGCTGAAGAACCCCAACTCTTGTAGCCTGTCCTCACAGGAGAGCTGCCGCAGCCCTCTGATCATCTTCTTGGCTCTCCTCTGGACCCACTCCAACACTTCCATGTCCTTCCTGTGCTGAGGGCTCCAGAACTGCACACAGTCACTATGTGACTGATTACAGTTACTGATTCTCCTTCATTAGAAAAAGTAGTGAATGAAGATTTCTACACATGGATTTCACACACACAGCAGGACTATAGAACCTCCATATTAGTATTAACGTGATGGTTGTGGCTAGCAAATGCTGACACAGGCATATGCTTCCATTAGAGGTGTCCTGGGCATTCAAAACATCCACACTGGGATGGAGAGAGAGCAAAGGAGCTACCTGTGATACATGCTCTGGAATGGGAGTTTAATGACAAGTATTGAAAACGACCTATGACCATTGGCCCAATAAATCATACTTCATTATCCATACTGATGTTCAACAGCAGCTTTGTTCTGTAAAGAGTAAATAATATGAAGGAAGATTTGGAGCAAAGTACTATCAGCAAAGCAAAACTTGCCTTACTATCTTACGAAATTAGTAAGTATAATTTATTTTGTTGTTGAACTTCCTTCTGTGTCAGTGTTCCAGCTGCCTGTAGGAGGTGCTTTATAAACTGCACATTAAGTAAATTATAGTTTAACCTTGAGAGCAAATACTTAAAATTTCTCTCACTTGCATATGTCAAACCTAAACAAAAACACCAAAACCTTTTATTGATCAACAATTCTTCATCCTGATTGTGTTCGTTTTTCACTTCTAAGTGAAAATACAAAGACTTTGTTGAAGTATGTGAGTCCATAAAATATAAAATCTTCAATATTAATGAGATTACGTTTTCTTTTTTCCCTTACAAATATACCATGATATTAAATCAAATCTCAAAGATGTCACTGTTAAGATTCCATAATTCTTTAACTTGATCCCAAATGCTAGCTAAAAATGAAAGAGAAAATGTATACTATCTACTTCATATTCTGCTAGAGTTATTAATCCGAAACACAAAAGCCTCTGAACTAGAAATTTGTTCTTTTCTTATTTAAATAGTCCATCCTAAGTATTTTTTTTTTTTAAATTCTAGCATTTAATTATTAACCTTTGACCAGATTCAGTTTTATGTCTTATCTCTCTGTGTAATAGGGAATTTCATCTGGCTTAACTGTAGTTTCTCCAACACTGACATTGCCTGTTACAAATTAAAGCTAATATTGCTGGCTACAGAAAACTGATGGGGGAGGTGTGTGATCAATGCTTTAAAATGTTCCTAGTTTCAGGACAGCCAGAAATGCAGGAAGGGAGGTGATTATATCTTGCTCTAGTGTTTTGATGAAATTAGGCCATTCAGATGAGTGTTAAATCTCATAGAATTTGGAACACCTATTTTTCATGCCTCGGACTGGTCTCCATCCCCTTCATTTGTCCTACTGTCCTGTGGCTTGTTTTCTATTTCACTTTGTTATTTAGAAACTGTCTTGAAGCACTGTACAATTAATTACTTTCATATAACTATCTTTACTCATTTCTTTTCATATTTTATTGATCATTCTCCCACTGATTCTTAAAAAAAAAAAAAAAAAAAAAAAAAAAAAAAAAAAAAAAAAAAACAACAAACAAACAAAACCAAAACCAAACAGCTACTGCTATTGTATCCTTGTCAAAGGTCTAATGATAGAACAAAAAAGACTGTGCAGAGTGAAAAAAAAAAAATATCCAGTGGATTCAATGTCTTAGGACAAGAAACATTTAGCCAAACATACTGCTAGACATTTTCTATGATCCCTGTGCAATGTTGGGCTAGTGGTTGTTGCTGCCTTTTGCTTTCTTGAAAGGAAATATAAGGGGTGGTTGTTGAGACTTCTCAGAGGGCTAGATTTGAGTAAGGGTATCACCTACAAGCTCCTGATTGTCTGTGAAGAATCTCAGTCCACAATCACAATTTCAGACAAGTAACTGAACCATGAAAACATTTGTCTTAGTTTGATCCTATTGATCATCCATAAATGACAAGAAAATTGCTGAAAAGTAATGCTATTTAAAAGTCTAATGCTATGTAAAAGTGTGGATATTATGAAGATTTGGACATCAAGCTGAGATGGAGGAAGATCAAATGGTATAACTTTTGACATTTAAAACAAAAATTAACCTTGGCTTTTCATTTTAGGATTAATTTTAATTAGATTAATTGCTATCTCATGTCACTGTGTTGCTTGCTATCCTTTGGAAGCATCTTTATCCTACTGAAACAAATATTAACTTTTTATTAAGTTGACATTAAATAGAAGTGATCTACAAGTTGCTTCATAGTCATTAAAGAGCACTGCAGGTTTTCTTGACTGCAAGTACTGGTGCAAATGTTGGTTCATTGTTTTCATTCTATGCTCTTCTCTCTCCCCATAGGACTAATGTATTGGATGTCTCTTGTTAATATTACTTATAAATCAGTGTTGTGACACTGTACATAATTTCTTTTTTCTGCTTTATTTCAACACCTTTTAAAATTCCAATTTAAACAAAAAAAGGGAGAAGAGGG
>VWZE01000551.1:0-17780 GCA_013396675.1 Eubucco bourcierii
CTTACCATTCTATGATTCTATGATTCTATGATCACCTTCTGCTTCATTCCTAAGCCCCATTATTTTCACAGTTGCTTCTGAGCGCCTTCTACACTCTGCTTAGCCCAGCTTCTCTGCCCTGTTGCCACTCTACATCTGTTTTTAGTGCATTCTCCACTGCCAGTGTCCTGTATCTGCTGTCACACTGCAACAAGAGCCTTCGCTACCTTTGTGGCTGTGCCCTCAACTGTCTTTTCTCACTGTTTGTGGTCCCACAGCTTTTACGCAGCACACACCTGGAGCTGAAGTGACGAGGAGGAGGTTGTACAATGTTTTGCATGCTCCAGAAATTGTAGGTACCACTCCTACCTGATTGGTCACTTTGTGACTGTTTTCCACAGCCCTGGGCCCCCTGCCTACGTCAGCAACATCTCAGTAGCTTCTGCACCAGCTCTTCCTTCGCTGGACCACAGCAGATCTACATGGGACATCACAACATGGCTTTCCAACTCAACGGCATCTCTGGCCATCTGCCCTATGTTCTCCTTGCTCTCTAACCTCTCCTCCAGCACATTTATTAGAAACAGACACAAGAGGAGGAAGATGAAAAGTACCACCACGAGAGCAGAGCAGCACCTTGGGGCAGAGCTGGTGGGAGTGAGGTGAGAAGTAGAAGCTGTGTTCTGTGCAGAGCTCTCAGAGTGTTTCTCACAGAGCTGCTTCTTCTGCCACCTTTTTGCAGTTGTGGACATGCCAACATGCAAGTGCTCCCCTGTCATTGTTTACTACTTAGCCAGTGACAGGGAAAGTATTTCTCTCCTCCTAGGCTACAACTGCCGACAGTTAGCCTTCAGAAACATAATGACCAGCCAGTGTGAAGCTGTTCAAATTACCTCATAAATAACTCTTAATGCACAGAGAACCAGGAGCTGCTGGTGCTCATAGATAAATTACTCACTGCCATTATGGAGCATTAAACCAGGGCTAATATGGAGGTCTCCATAGGGGTTTCATTAAACACCAGAGGTTTCCTATAGATTTAACCACTGGGGAGCTACCCGACCTTGCTGCTTGTCAGCTCTGCCATGAGAGAGGTAATGCACTTCTGCACAGGAGTGCTGGGGATGCTAATGGCCAGGAAAATGCCTCATAAGGAGAAAAACAACAAATCCAAAATCCCAACATTGTTAACAGCCAGCAGTAGAAAGTTGTTTGTAGCAAGATGTTTGATCTCTGGACAGTTTGGAAATTGTTTCTTTCTGCACAAAGAAATTAAGGGAGTGCAATTGAAAATGGTCATCTAATAAAGAACCAGGGAGAGGGCAACACTTCAGACTGGGGTGGGTGTCAGCAGTGGGGACAGGCTCTGCTCACTTGCTCCCTGAGATAGGACAAGGAGCAATTGATGGAAGCTGCACCACAGGAGGTTCCACCTTGTGATGGTTTGGGAGTTCCCTGCCCCCCCACACACACTTTGTAAAATCACCCAGACTAGAACTCAGCCAGCTGGAAGTTAAGGACTGAAGCTCTATTTACAGCTCAGCACAATGTACAAGCAGAGATATACACTATAGACAGGAATAGTTACAGACATAGACAAGTTAAAGGGAATACAGAAACACAACTCCCCTCCCAGACATCAGAGACCCCAGGAGGGGCTCCCAACCACCCTTCCACCTTCTCCCCACCCCTGTACCTTACCCCAAGGTTTGCCTTACACGCAAGGTAAATTAGGAGGATCGGCCAGGGAGGTTAGAAGAAAAGTGGTTAGTGAAAATCAATCAGCAGAGGAACCAGAGCCAGAAGCTGCCAGACCACCTCAGAAAGAGAGACAGACCAAGACTGACTTATCTATACTTTGGTTATTTTTCCCAAAACAATTTTAAGCAAGCCTGTGAGTGAAGCAGACATCACCATGTTTTCCTTTCACAGCCTATAGTGTAATTTTCTCTATTATAATATTCTAATTAACCTCAAACCAGCACACACCTCAACACAAGGGGGAACTTCTTGACTGTAAGGGTCACAGTGCCCTGGCACAGGCTGCTCAGAGAGGTTGTGGAGTCTTCTTCTCTTGAGAATTTCAAGGCCTGTCTGGATGTGTACCTGTGTGCCCTGAGTTAGATTGTCTGGTCCTGCTCTGACAGGGGGGTTGGACTCCATGATCTCTGTGTCCTTTCCAATCCCTGACATCCTGTGAGCCTGTGACTGTCAGAAGTGGGCTTTTTCAGATCTCTGCAGTTAGGTTGGCTGCAAAGATGTGCTTTGGCATGTTCATTTGTTGCCCATGACAGACCAGAGATAGTGCAGGTATGTCTACCTGTGTTACACTCACAGCCACATGCAGCCTGGTAGATGGCACCCTCTGAGGAGACACATCCTCATCTAAATGTTCATTGACATGTGACTTCAAGGCTTCAACCAGCTTGACTCTTTCCACCCAACCACAGTCACTACAGTGGTAGAAGACCACTCAAGACCTCTGGAATCAAGGGAAAGAGTGACTGAGCCCAGGCATGGTTTAAACCTCCCGTTGGAGCCTTTCCATCAGCTGTGGATTCAATTGCAGTGGTGGTCCTTTGCTGTGTATGCTGAAAAGCCTCAGACTGAAGCTTGGCCATGAGTTTCCAGCATATGAATGGTTCTTGTACACCTGTGTTTGCAAATCAGACTCTTCCTCTTACAGCAAAGGCCAGAATAACAGCTGGCACCTACCAGCTGAGCTCTGGGAAGGCTTAATGACCACCATGGAAGTATTTATAGCTCTATCTTGTAAGAAACTTTTTGTAATTACCACCAGCATAGCACTAATTATATTTGTACCACCAGCACAGCACTAAATGTATTTGTGCAGAGGGGGTTGCTTTTCTTTCCCCTTTTTTTTTTTTTTTTTTTTTTTTTTGGNNNTTTTTTTTTTTTTTTTTTTTTTTTTGACCATCATTTCTACTGCTGCTGTGGTACACTCTGTTTTAATATTAAAATGTTTAAATTGCCATTTCTTTCCTGATCCATTCAGTATTCATCTTCTGTCTCAGGTATGTCCTTTCTGGCACTCCAGTAAAACTGTAGTCCTTCTCAAAGCCATTGTAGCTGTCGTTCACATGTAATTAATCTGACTGCTCCACTGATGACTCCACTGACAGCAATTAGAGGTGTGAATAGGAATTCACACCCAGCAGCTTCCCTGCTGGATCTCCTTTTCTACCATTCCAACCCATTACTTCAGCTGAACAGTGGGTGGGCAACTGCAAAGTAGCCACCCAAAGATGGACTTGCATCTCATTGAACACTGTATCCATGGCAAAAGTGTGAATTTAATGAAAGTGACTCTGGTGCTGTGGACTAGATCTCTGTGCACTACTTGGAAAACTCTCACCACACACAGGGGAGAGCTCTTGTGGTTGCCAACACAACTCCAAAGGTCTTCAGCCATGCTTTCAGTGCTTGCATAGGAAGGCTACTGACTAAGAGAACATGATTCTATGATTCTGTGATGCTGTGATTCTATGATTCTGTGATTCTATGATTCTATGATTCTGTGATGCTGTGATTCTATGATTCTATGATTCTGTGATTCTGTGATTCTGTGATTCTATGATTCTGTGATTCTGTGATTCTATGATTCCATGATTCCATGATTCCATGATTTATGATTCTATGATTCTATGATTCCATGATTTATGATTCTATGATTCTGTGATTCTGTGATGCCGTGATTCTATGATTCTATGATTCTGTGATGCCGTGATTCTATGATTATCTGATTCTATGATTCTATGATTCCATGATTCCATGATTTATGATTCTATGATTCTGTGATGCTGTGATTCTATGATTATCTGATTCTATGATTCCATGATTCCATGATTTATGATTCTATGATTCCATGATTTATGATTCTATGATTCCATGACTCTACAATTCTATGACTCTCTGATTCTATGACTCTATCCTGTGGGTGTGCTCAGTGATACACATTTGTCCCTGTCTGCTGGCCATCCTGGAGAGCATCTGGCAGAAACATGTCCTTCTAATAAGCAGAAAGGGAGGTGAACCAACCTGCAGAAGGAACAAAATTGGAATAAGATGAGGATGGGCAGTGCTTAAATGTTTTTTGGTTTAAGCACATCTCGAGTTTCCCTCTAAACCAGCCACCTTGTTTCATTGATTATCCAGGGGAGTGTGGTTTCTGGCATTAGGAGACTAAATTAGGTGGTGTGATTAGTCCTTTAAACTCAAATCAGATACTAATCCTTCAGGCACCTTGATCTTTCTGACTTCCATTCCATCCTCAAAGTACAAATTCAAGAGGTGAATTATTATTACTTAAATAGTTTAAAAAATTTTTTATTATTTTTCTGACCCTCATTTCTACCTCAGCAGGGTGAAAATGATGCTCACAGAGTCTGGAGCAAACCTAACCTTGCACCATGGGAAAAAAAAAAGTAAAAATTAGAGATCTGAAGGAAGAAGATAGGAAAATAATTAACTGTGCAACTGAATGATCAAGAATTTTAATCCTTACCTGCAGCTGGGCTGTATCTTGCTGATATGGGGAGGAGAAAATGATTCCATGCAACCAGTCCCACAGCATCCTGCTGAGTCCTACCTGAGTTCTTGACCTCTGGGTCTGTTCCCATGTGCTGGTGTGGGCAGATTCTGACCTGGTGCAATCACTTCTAGGACATTTTCTTTCCTGCTGTGACACATTGAGGTAGGAAATGGGTTTTTAAAAAAAAAAATGTTTTGAAATATTGCAAACCTTCAAAAATGTTTTATTCCGATATCTGCATAACCCTGAGACTGCCCTGCTAAGGTTATTGCATGGAGTAACTGCTGGAACAGCATTCAGTGGCCAGTTATTTTAAAGTGCTCCCAATCTTGTTGGGTTATGATAAAGAGAATAAGTGGAGAAATGCACATATTTGTGTTGGCACAAAAGCCAAAATCACATGTGGCAGAGATAGTCAGAAACAATAAAGTCCAAGATTGAAAAATGAAAGAGAAGGATAAAGCCTTGTGGTTTAATATGAAGGGAAATATATGACAGAATCTTTCATCTCTGACCATGTTTGCTGCAAAGTAATAAGATAGGTTGGCTCTGAATGGAGGAGATAAGAGGCTAGGGTGAAAAACAAGCTTTGGTACAACAATCATGGGAGCTAAATTATTGCCTTGTTTTTATTACTACAGGCAGAGAAATGTCGTGGGAAGATGTAGCTGCAGGAAAAAAAAAAACCTCCAGCAGCCAGCAGGATGGGCTGCAGGTACTTGGGGTACACTTTGGAGTCATCAGAGATTGATAGAATGGCTTGGATTGGAAGGGACCTTAAAGATTATCTACTTCCACCTCCCCTGCCATGGGCAGGAAACCTTCCAGTAGCCCAGGCTGCTCAAGGCCCTGTCCAGGATGGCTTTCAACACCTCCAGGGTGTTGCAGTGTCTGTTCCAGTGTCCCACCACCCTCATTCTCAATTTCTTCCCAGTATCCAGTCTAAATCTACCCTCTTCCAGCTTAGAGCCATTTTCCCTCATCCTGTCACTAAATGGGGAATGCCTGGGATACGTTCCTCTTGCAAAACCATCAGGGTAATGCTACCTGTGGACAGGCTGAATGCTTTGAAACAGTGACTGCAGTTTACAGATTGGAGTGGAAACATTGGGAAATTGGAGTCTCCTAAGGTAAACTGGTAGCAATAGACCATGCCAGAACTGATCAAACACTGAAAGGTGCTCACAAGGTGATACCTTTCTCTGCCTCCACAGAGCCCCAGCCTCAGCCTACCCCACTCAATTCAATTTTGGAGACCTGGGCAGAGTTTAGAGGTTTCTTTGTTCCTGTTTCAAAGCTAAGGAAATAGAAATCAAGCCTGAATGGCATTTTTGAGAGCAGGAGCACACTGCTGAGTTCCCAACTTTGAATGCAGCTTCCTAAACAAGTAGGCTGATTTTCCAACATGCTGAGAAGCTTCTGAAGCCAAATGGAAATTCATCTGGAGACACAGCTGGGTCACTAAAGTGAAAAAGGCATGGGATGAAAGGCACTGCATGAACGTTTTGGTTGTGTGGTTGTTTTGACTTCACAGTTGGTCCCTGAAGCCTAAGCAAATCTGAAGATGCAGGTATTGGACAGCACTAATGGACTTCTTGGCTCTCATACATCACAACTCTGACATTTTAAAGAGTCTGAGTATTCCTCCCATTAGAATTTGTTGTCCCAGTTGTCCTTCACTCCTAGGATGTGAGCTTCCATTTCTTATTTGGCTCCATGCTCAGTCCAGCCTATCTTGGGGGATATCATAGAATGATAAGGTTGGAAGGGACCTCAAAGATCAGCCAGTTCCAACCCTCTGCCATAGGCAGGGACACCTCCCACAGTACAGGTCACTCAAGGCCTCATCCAACCTGGCCTTGAACACCTCCAGGGAGGGAGCAGCCACAACCTCCCTGGGCAACCTGTGCCAGTGTCTCACCACCCTCACTGCAAACAACTTCCTCCTAACATCCAGTCTAAATCTCCCCTCTGCCAGTTTAAACCCATTGCCCCTTGTCCTGTCATTGCAGGACCTTGTCAATAGTCCCTCCCCAGCCTTCCTGTAGCCCCCTTCAGATACTGGAAGGCTACTCTAAGGTCTCCTTGAAGCCTTCTCCAGTCTGCAGAGCCCAAACTCTCTCAGCCTGTCCTCATAGGAGAGCTGCTGCAGCCCTCTGAGCATCCTGATATCTGGATACTGAAGCAATGTCCATCTATGCTGCTAACTCACTGCCTATGTGGTCCTGCTGCCTGCTGCTCCCCAGTACATGCCATAGACCCACACATTCCTGCTTCTTACCACACTAAGAGATACCTGGAGGGACTCTTTCCTGTTTAGCACCACACAGCTAAACCTCCCTGGATAGGGGCAGTTGGCAGCCTAAAGCAGATGTGTGTTGTGATGTGGATTATCCAGTCTCCCCGTGGTGAAATACTAGACTATATTTTAGTAAATATTTTATATAGATACACTACATACCCACTATATATGCACATCACTATACATATGTATCTAAGGCTGTAATTCCTTATGCCACAGTGACAACAGTCTCACAGGTTCTTTACTATAAGAAGTTTCCCTGTTTATCAGGGGAAGATATGATAGATTTTGTCCAAAAAAGGGTTTTTTTTCTAAAGCATAAAACACCCTAGAGAATATTTTCCCCTGCTCCATTATTACCTGCAATGATTTGGCCTCTCCAGCTCCCCCAGGTGGGGTTTGCTTAGTGGATTGTAAAGTTACTACATCTGTACAGTATTAAAATGAACAATAATATGTGGATTAAACCAGACCTTCCACTGTAGTTTGAGGGAAAAGCTTTCAAATGACCTGTTGAGGTCAAAACAGGGTTTCTGGACCCGAGTGCAATTAGAATTACCAGAAAGTCACAAAGTAACAGGGCCTATGCATAGCTTTGTGATAGGGAAGTTAAGTATCACAGTACCACCAAGGTTGGAAGAGACCTCAAAGCTCATCAAGTCCAACCTGATACCACAGCCCTCAAGACCAGACCATGGCACCAAGTGCCACATCCAAACCCGCCTTGAACACCTCCAGGGACTCTGACTCCACCACCTCCCTGGGCAGCCCATTCCAGCAGTCAATGACTCTCTCACTCAAGAACTTTCTCCTCACCTCCAGCCTAAACTTCCCCTGGCACAGCTTGAGACTGTGTCCTCTTGTTCTGGTGCTGCTTGCCTGAGAGAAGCAAGCAACCTCCTCCTGGCCACAACCACCCTTCAGGTAGCTGTAGACAGCAAGAAGGTCTCCCCTGAGCCTCCTCTTCTCCAGGCTAACCAATCCCAGCTCCCTCAGCCTCTCTCCATAGGGCTGTGCTCCAGGCCTCTCCCCAGCCTCGTTGCCCTTCTCTGGACACGCTCAAGCACCTCAATGTCCTTCTTCAATTGAGGGGCCCGGAACTGGACACAGGACTCAAGATGTGGCCTAAGCAGTGCAGAGTCCAGGGGGAGAATGAGCTCCCTGCTCCTGCTGGCCACACTATTCCTGAAGCAGGCCAGGATGCCATTGGCCTTCTTGGCCACCTGGGCACACTGACTCATGTTTAGGCAGATGTCAATCAACACCCCAAGATCCCTTTCTGTTTGGCTGCTCTCCAGCCACACAGACACAAGTGACACTCTTGTGGTAGACTTCAGTCTGCATCCATCAGTAAACATCTGCCTGTGCCATCCCAGGACCTTACCACGGGCCCTGGATAGCTTTACTCCATACTGAGTCTGGGAAGGAACTTCAAGGAAGAGTTGGCAACTGTGACCTGCACAAATGGTGGGAAAGTGAGACTTTTTTCATGGCATGTTGTTATCTTTGCCCCTGACTTCCAGAAGCAGTAGCTCAGTGCTTCCTGGCATGTGCCTGGGGGAAACAGGATTGGAGGGAGGCAAAGGTGCTGCAACCAGTCCTGAAAGTTTGGAGATCAAACTTCCAGCCTCTGCCACCAGAGCTGAGATGAAGGTGGCAAAGCAGCGGCTTTTCTCAGGTTAGAAGTTGAGTTAGGTTTGACTATAAAAGAAAGTGAGGGTGAGCTAAACTGATTTCATGGTGGCAAGAACACTATTACATTATTTCCACTGTCTGGTTGGGGAGTGGGATCTACAAGTCAACAAGCAAAGCTTTGCGCTCTCAGTGCTCAGACAGAGGTGACTTTCAGGGGGACTGCATAGTGCTGCTATGCCCATCTCCACTGCAGCCACCCCCACAGCTGGGAGCAGCAAAGCTCCCTAGGCAGGGCTTTTCCTACCTATTTCAAGAGCCAGGCAAATGACGCCACTTGGCCCACTGCTTCCTCCCAGCATCCCAGGATGTCTGGCTGTGGCATTTGCAGGAGTGACTTTGCCATCACTCAAGACTCTCCTTACTTTCTCCAGTTTGGGCTTGTGTCCATGAATTGCAGTGACTCTTCTGGAGCAGAACAGATGTCTTCAAAGACCACCACGGGTGAGCAAAATGTTATCCTTCAGTGCAAGAAATATGGGACACTTCATAAACCAAATGATTCTGAAGACAAAGATTTCCTCATTTCCTGAGAGTATCGCAAGTTTAGACATCTCAATTCCAATGCACTGAGATGAAGGTAATTTTTCATGTGAAGTGATTGTTTCTTTGGCACCAAAAAGATTTGATTCTAATTTCTGGTTTTCAAATCCTTTATTTCAGAAGTTGATTCTTTTGAAGTACCAGCTCAAGAGAAAACAGAACAATACAAAACAAACAACAAAAACAAAATCACAGAGCATTTCACTTCCATCTGATCAGGTGGCTTCTTTTGTAAAACAAAGTTTTGTGAGGCTGAAATTGAAACACCTTTTTTTAGGTTGAGATTTCTCTAGTCAAAAAGAAGTCACATGGATTTTACCTCAGGCTTGCTCTTATGTGCATTAAAACCAAACCAAAACAAAACAACACACTCACCCCCCCAAAAAAAGAGGGAAAAAAAGAAAAAGAAAAAAAGGGGAAAAAAAGAAAAAAAAAAAAGAAAAAAAAGAAAAAAAAAAGGGAAAAGAGAAAATAAAAGAAAAAAAGGGAAAAAAGAAGATAAAAGGAAAAATAGGGGAAAATAATATAAAATTAAAGGAAAAACAAAGGAAAAAGAAGAAAATAAAAGGAAAAAGGAAGAATAAAAGGAAAAAAGAAAATAAAAGGAAAAAGAAAAGGGGAAAATAGGGAAAGATAATATAAAAGGGAAAAAATAAAAGGGAAAAAAAGGAAAAAGGAGAAAAAAGGAAAAAGGAAGAAAAAAGGGAAAAAAAAAGGGAAAATGAAAAAAGGAAAAAAGAAAATAAAAGGAAAAAAGAAAAAATGGAAGGGAAAAACAAAAGGTAAAAAAAGAAAAAAGGAAGAACAAAAGGGAAAAAAGAAAATAAAAGGAAAAAAAGGGGGAAAAGAAAATAAAAGAAAAAAGGGAAAAAAGAAAATAAAAGGAACAACAAAGAAAAAAGTAAAAAGACAAAAAAAATTTAAAAAGTAAAAAATGAGAAAAAAGGAAAAAAGGAGAAAAAAGAAAAAAAAAGGAAAAATAGAAAAGAAAAAGAAAAAAAAGGGAAAAAAGAAAATAAAGGGAAAAAAAAAAAGGAGAAAAAAGGAGATCAAATTTTAAAAAAATAAAGAAAAGAAAAAAGCCCAAACACAAAACCAACCAAAAAGTGTCATGGAGCAGAATGTGCCTCAGTCACCCCAGCATAAATTGCATGCCTAACAATGCCTGTCAGAAACAGTGAACTGGAGCACTTCAGCGTACCAAGAATACCACACACTCATCAGTAACTGCTGCAGCTGAAGGTTTTCTGAAGTGGAGGTATTTAAAGAGTTCTCAGCAGAACCCAGAATCAAAAGAAATCTGGTTTTAATTCTCAATATGAGGTGAAGACCAGGGCTAGCAGAACTTTCCGGCCTTAGCATCACAGAAGTGCTTTGGTTGGAAAAGACCTTTAAGTACATTGAGTCCAACTGTTATTGAACTCTACCAAGTCTGGTGCTAAATTGTGTTCCCCAGCACCACATCTCTGCCTCTTTTAAACACCTACAGAGATAGGCATTCAGCTACCTCCCTGGGCAGCCTGTTCCAGTGGCTGAGAATCCTTTCAGTGAAGAAGTTTCTTCTAATATCCAAACTAAGCTTCCCCTGGTACAACTTGAGGCCATTTCTTCTTGTCCTATTACTTGTTCCTCGGGAGAAGAGACAAATCCCCAGCCTGGCTCCAACCTCCTTANGCCTATGGTAGGGGGTTGGAACTGGATAAGCTTTGAGGTCCCTTCCAACCTTACCATTCTCTGATTCTATGATTCTAAGAATTTGTGCTAGAAATTTTACATCTAGTACTAAAAATTCTAATCCAGAGGCGATAAGTTTCATAGAATCATAGAATGGTAAGGTTGGAAGGAACCTCAAGGATCATTTAGTTCCAACCCCCTGCCATAGGCAGAGATACCTCCCACTAGTACAGGTNTAAAGAGTTCTCAGCAGAACCCAGAATCAAAAGAAATCTGGTTTTAATTCTCAATATGAGGTGAAGACCAGGGCTAGCAGAACTTTCCGGCCTTAGCATCACAGAAGTGCTTTGGTTGGAAAAGACCTTTAAGTACATTGAGTCCAACTGTTATTGAACTCTACCAAGTCTGGTGCTAAATTGTGTTCCCCAGCACCACATCTCTGCCTCTTTTAAACACCTACAGAGATAGGCATTCAGCTACCTCCCTGGGCAGCCTGTTCCAGTGGCTGAGAATCCTTTCAGTGAAGAAGTTTCTTCTAATATCCAAACTAAGCTTCCCCTGGTACAACTTGAGGCCATTTCTTCTTGTCCTATTACTTGTTCCTCGGGAGAAGAGACAAATCCCCAGCCTGGCTCCAACCTCCTTAAAGGAAGTTGAAGGGAACAAGAAGGTCACCCCTCAGCCTCCTTTCCTCCAGGCGAAACAACCCTGTGCATGCCTTGAGAGGTGTATCTGAACTACTGCAGCCTTCCTGATTTTTGTGCTGAAGACCTCAAAAAGGTCTTTAAAGTTCCTTAAAATACCATTGGCTGCTATTACACTTAGAACCAAGAAACCCACAAGCTAAAAATAAATGAAGGGGGTGTTTAAGGGCAGGTTGGATGAGGCCTTGAGTGACCTGTACTAGTGGGAGGTGTCCCTGCCTATGGTAGGGGGTTGGAACTGGATAAGCTTTGAGGTCCCTTCCAACCTTACCATTCTCTGATTCTATGATTCTAAGAATTTGTGCTAGAAATTTTACATCTAGTACTAAAAATTCTAATCCAGAGGCGATAAGTTTCATAGAATCATAGAATGGTAAGGTTGGAAGGAACCTCAAGGATCATTTAGTTCCAACCCCCTGCCATAGGCAGAGATACCTCCCACTAGTACAGGTCACTCAAGGCCTTATCCAGTCTGCCCTTGAACACCCCCTTCATTTATAAGTTTAGGGCAATGTTGCATGATGTGTCATGGCGGTCTTGGTTTTCAGTCTGTAACTACCAAATAAGTGAAGATTTGTCTGCTGGCAACACTGGAATTGGAGCATCAATGTTATATGCTCATAGACCATTCTAAATCAACTTGTCCTTCCCCCAAAGAGCTGGCACTGGGTATCTTTTTTTTAACTAACATGAAAGCCTGATAGTTTCATTTTAAAAAATTATATATATATATAAATCTAACTGGTTTGCAAGTGGATTTTGTAAGGTTTGGGAACCGTCTTGCTCACACAGAGGAAGATTTGCTAACATCTGATAACCAGGTTGGAGATTCCTGTGTCTCTTGAGGAGGCTGGATGAGACACTTGTTGCCATGGTTTAGTTAACCAGGAGGGTTAGGTGATAGGTTGGACTTGATGATCCTAGAGGTCTTTTCCAACCTGGTTAATTCTGTGATTCTAAGACTGGCAGAAGGGAGAATTAGACTGGTGACTAGGAAGAAATTCTTTCCAGTGAGGGTGGTGAGACACTGGAACAGGTTACCCAGGGAGGTTGTGGATGCCTCCTCCCTAGAAATGTTCAAGACCAGGTTGGATGAGCCCTTGAGCAACCTGGGCTGGTGGAAGGTGCTCCTGCCCACAGTAGGGATTTGGAACTAGATGATTTTTATGGTCCCTTCCAACTCAAACCATTCTATGATTCTATGGTTCTATAGATCAGGTTGCTCAGAGCCCCATCCATCCTGGCCTTAAAGACCTCCAGGGATGAGGCTTCCACCACCTCCCTAAGCAACCTGTTCCAATGTTTCACCACACCTCATGTTGAAGAACTACTTCTCACTACCCACTTCTAGTTTTGCTTCCTTTTTGTAATCCTTTTGAATCCAAAGAGATATTTTATTATTATTATAACTACCTCTGTAAATGGATTTCATTTGAGAAGCAGAAAAGTGTAGCTGTTTGAATCTTTCATTACACAGAGAATTGTGGAAGGAAGAAGAAACAGAGGTGTGGAGGAGGCACCACAAGATGCATCATTGGATAAAGTCCTGGCCACATCTGCAGTAAATCTTGCTGCCAGCTCTGGGTGTGATGACAAGCTGGGTTTTGTTACTGTTGATTGGAGCTCATTTGTCTTCATATCTAAACAGGTTTCTAACTGAGTCTCACCTGAGCTGCAACTACTCCCAGAGGAGGGATGAACATCAATGGTAAGTGGAGATTATTTTTAGCTAAATTCCGGAGTCCTGCTGCACCTCAGGTTTCACTTTCTCAGCACATTTTATTCAATTTTATTAGGTCATTTAGCAAATAATTTTAATTTTCTGCTTAGATCTGAATTTCTGAAAGTAATGTACTGTTGTACAGTTAATGAGTCTGCTAATAAGCTCCAAGAAAATGTGATTTGTGAATCAATCCAGGACATAACTGTCACTCAGACCCTATGCCAATTAGCATAACCATTAGCAACTATCCCTAAGAGGTCCTTGAAATTTAAATGAGATTTCCTGAGATGGCTTTTAGGAGGGAGGTTGAAGATTCTGCCTCCTGTGGAAAATGCAGCCTGGTGAAAAACAGTAATCCATTACAGACGAAATGTATCTTCAGAGGTGAATGCCCACCTGGGTTCTGAGCAGCAGCAATCTCTCTGTAGCACACTTGGACCTTGTCTGCCCTTACAATGATATCAAAAGGTGCCATGGCTGAACAACCACTTGAGCAGCAAGGAGCTGCTGCAGACACACTGATACTGTGTGCAGTTCTGGACCCCCCCAACACAAGGACATGAAACTGTTGGAGCAAGTGCAGAGGAGGCCATGAAGATGCTGAGAGGGCTGCAGCAGCTCTGCTATGAGGACAGGCTGAGAGAGTTTGGGCTCTGCAGCCTGGAGAATAGGAGACCTTGGAGTGGCCTTACAGGATCTGAAGAGGGCCTACAGAAAGTCTGGGGAGGGACTATTGACAAGGTCTTGTAATGACAGGGCAAGGGGCAATGGGTTTAAACTGGCAGAGGGGAGATTGAAACTGGATGTTAGGAGGAAGTTGTTTGCAGTGAAGGTGGTGAGACACTGGCACAGGTTGCCCAGGGAGGTTGTGGCTGCTCCCTCCTTGGAGGTGTTCAAGGCCAGGTTGGATGAGACCTTGAGCAACCTGTTCTAGTGGGAGGGGTCCCTGCCTGTGGCAGGGGGGTGGGATCAGATGGTCCTTGAGGTCCCTTCCAACCTAAACCAGTCTATGGTTCTATACAGCACCAACATGGGTGGCTTTTGGATGCAAACATGAAAAACGTGGGATGTGCAGGGAGCACTATTTTATCCACAAGGTCATCTTGGTGGATGTATTGACTTGGTGGACCTCATTTTTTCATGAAAATCAGGCTGCACAAAGGCTGTGTGAGGTTGTGGCCAGAGCTGGAACGGTCTCAGGTGCTTCAGGGACCAGAACCTCTTTGTGTGCAGCCAAATATCACCTGGTTGAGCTTGCTACTGGTAGTCTGTCCTGAGTGCTTCCCTTCACAGGCCCCCCACTCAAGAGAAGGGCCTTTCCTCAACACCTGGTTGTGTTTGGTCTTTCCCTCTCCCAGCTCTTAGGTCTTTGGGGTCCCAGGACCTATTCTATCATGTGTTCTAAGAAGAAACAGATCTCCAATGACAACTTCATGGAGGTTTTGCCGTAACTTGACAGAGACGACTTCTTTCAAGTGAAGTTTTGGCCAGGTTGACAGACAAACAGCACTTCACAGGCTCACAGGATGTGAGGGATTGGAAGGGACCCAAAGATATCATTGAGTTCAGCCCCTCTGCCACAGCAAGACCATACAGTCTAGCTCAGGTTACACAGAAACACATCCAGACAGGCACTGAAAGCCTCCAGAGAAGGAGACTCCACAACCTCTCTGGGCAGCCTGTGCCAGTGCTCTGGAACCCTTACAGGAAAGAAATTCCTCCTTGTGTTGAGCTGGAACCTTCTGTGCTGCAACATCCATCCATTGCTCCTTGTCCTATCCCAGGGAGCAAGTGAGCAGAGCCTGTCCCCACCTCCTGTCCCCCAGTCCTCAGATATTTATAAACATTTATTAGATCCCCTCTCATTCTTCTCTTCTCCAGACTAAGCAGCCCCAGGTCCCTCAGCCTCTCCTCACCAGGCAGTGCTCCAGTCCCCTCATCATCCTTGTAGCCCTCCACCGGACCTTCTCCTGCAGATCCCTGTCCCTCTTAAACTGGGGCACCCAGAACTGAATGCAGTACTCCAGATGAAATGTACACTTCAGCACACTTCAGATGAAATACAAACCCTTGGACCCAGGAGGAGACTGCTGTTGCTTGGGGGATATGAAATAAATGAAGATGATGTGTTAAGCAACTTAAGAGACTTAGCAGAAGCATTAGCTTAGTCTCCCTTCTATTAATCTTGCCTTATCTCATTTACAAAGTGGGAAACCTCTGTAGTTGCAACTGATTTCTACCAGCTAGAGTCAAGTGGTCCACCAAGACCCTTCATATCCAAAGCCAACACCTGAGATGATCTCCTTGAACCATCATCTTTCCTTCCTTATAGCACCCTGTGTTGCCTTTGTTGCTGGGTGCAAATCCCACAGCTGCACACCTCCTCCTGTGCCTGTATGGATGTGCAGACCCAAATCACTTCTGCATCCATGTGGTCCATGAGGATGCAGTCCAGCACTGGCATTACTGAACCTGACAGACAACAACTTTAAACCTCATGCTTGGGAAAGCATTGCAGAGAGGTGCTCGTGGCTGGAGGTTGGAATTTAGCAATGAGGTCAAAGGTTATCTTCTGCTGAACTCCTAATTGTTAGATAGATTCTGTCCTGCTTTTAACTGAACCAAGTGAACACAAACCACAAGATTAAATAAAGCACAGATCTAACAACTGATGCGAGTCCTCTAGGAGAGATTAAGGGAGTCAGGCAAATGAACAAAGCGAGTAACATGCTGAGGTAAGAGAGAGGATAAAGTTTGTCAGGATTAAGGAAGTGCCTCAGAAAATGGTGTTAGGAATTAATGGCAGAGTAGAACCAAGCAATAGGCTGTGTTCCCTGGTGTCCTGGGAAGGGCTCTGTACTCAACTGTCTGAGAGGCATTCCTCTGGCATCCCTCACTTGTGCTCCATCAGCTGGAACAGTGTTTGCCCACCTCTGCCTTTCAGCAGCAGCTGGCATCATTTCCTCACTGCCCACCTGCTAATGGCTTCACACTGATTTGTTTTCCTGTTCTACAGCAACACTGAGGGTGTTTAGAACTGGGGAAAAGCTGTCCAAAAGGGATGATATCAAGCAAACAATGACAACTGATTATGATGGTGGTTATTAATAGTAACATCAAGCAGCATCTGGGATGTGATTGATTAAAGATGACTGGAGGGGTCCAGGAGGCTTTAGAGCACATTCCAAGGTCTGTTTCTGCCTGTTCTGATGGAGGCTGAGCAGCTGTTGCTGGGACACAGCAGGTTTGCACAGCCGAGTCCTGCTAACCTGTTTCATGTCTCGCCAAGGCTCTGCTGGGCAGGTAGGAGCCTTTCAGAGCTGTCAGTGAACAGCTGTATCTCAAAGGATGCTACAGCTCAGGCTTGTCAAAGCTCAACAAACAACAGGACTGATTGAGTGATGCAGAGACCCTATGGAAATTTCTGGTTTCTGTAGCAAGCCCAGCAGAAGGCCATTCTTAAACCATTCCCGACTCAGGTTTTACTCTGTGGCTGGAGTTTTCCTGGCCATATTGGCTGTTGATGGATGATCATTTGCCATCTTTCTTTCCTCTTGATAGGAAAAACCAAGGGGTGTATAAATCATATTTCCATGCAAGAGACCAGGTAGAGATTTTTTGGTATTTGCCTTTAATTGCCTTCTCAGTTTTTGTTAGACAAGAAAGGATATTAACAGGATTGCGCAATGGCCAATTAGTTTTAAAGGTCTTTAGTTCCATTACTTATCTGGAATAATTTGTAATCTTCCTTTGACAAAGGCAGCTAAGGAACCCTTTTTGATAATAACACTAAATCAGGCTGCTAGCTCACACACTGATTAACATATACAAGGGATGTTACACCAAACAGAAATTCAATTTAACAGGTCTCGCGGCTCCAACCATATCCCAATTATATTCATATCCTTCTGCAGACTTCTTTGGTTTACCTTCTTATCCCCATCCCCAGCATGAATATAGACTAGGCAGTGGCTGGTTTGAGAGCAGCCCTGAGGATAGGGACCTGGGCATGCTCGTGGACAAAAAGCTCAACATGAGCTGTCAGTGTGTTCTTGCAGCCCAGAGAGCAACCAGAGCCTGAGCTGCAGCAGGAGAAGTGTGGGCAGCAGGGCAAGGGAAGTGATCCTGCCTCTCTATGCTGCACAGGTGAGACCCCACCTGGAGTAAGATCATAAAATCATAGAGTCATAGAATGGTAAGGTTGGAAGGGATCTCAAAGATCATCTAGTTCCAACCCCCTGCCATAGGCAGGGACACCTCCCACTAGTACAGCTCACTCAAGGCCTCCTCCAACCTGGCCTTGAACACCTCCAAGGAGNTCCTGCATCCAATTCTGCAGCCACTGTTACAAGAGTGGTATGGATGTGCTGGAAAGTGTCCAGAGAAAGACCACAAGTATGATCACAGGGTTCAAGCTGCTCTGCTGTGAGGACAAACTGAGGGAGTTGGGGCTGTGCTGTCTGGAGAGGTGAAGGCTCTGAGGTGACCTTATTGTGACCTTTCAGTATCTTAAGAGGGCTACAAGAAAGCTGGGAAGAGACTTTATAGGATATCAGGTAGTGATAGGACTGGGGGGAATGGAACCAAACTAGAAATAGGTAGGTTCAGACT
>VWZE01000551.1:18070-32539 GCA_013396675.1 Eubucco bourcierii
TCCAACCCTGACTGATTCCATGATTCTATGGATCTAATTGTTTGTGTTTTTTCCTGCTCTTGTTCACATGCAGCCTTCTCACTGCCTACCATGGGTTTTTCCATCATGAGTTTTGATCTATTTTTTTCTTTAGTGATCCCTCCTGACTCCAGAGGCAAAAGGGACATGGTTACCAGGGAAGTGGGAGTAGACATGTGTACATCTGGGCTCTTCCCACGGCTTAGGAATGTGAGATCATAGAATCATAGAATGGTTGAGGTTGGAAGAGACTTTTGAGATCATCAGGTCCAACCACTGCCCTAGAGCTCACAATCCCACCACTGCTCCTAAACCACTGCCACTAAACCATGTCCCTCAGCACCACATTCAAACATCTTTTAATCACTATTAGGGACTGTGAGTCCACCACCTCCCTGGGCAGCCTGTTCCAATGCCTGAGAACCCTGGCTGTGAAGAAGCTGTTCCTAACACCCAACCTGAACCTCCTTTGACACAACTTGAGGCCATTTCTCCTTGTCCTGTCATTTGCTGCATGTGAGAAGAGGCCAACACCCACCTCACTCCATCCTCCTTTGAGGTAGTTGTAGAGGGTGGAGAGGTCTCCCCTCAACACTGACTTAGCTGTGGTCAGTCATCTAGGGTCTGGAAGCTGCACAAGTTGAACGAGGCTAGTTCAATAACAACCTAACCCTCCCATAACTAACCCAGCTGGGGCTCAGCATCCTGAGAGGCTACAGCCCCTGTAGTTCATGATGGGGCATTGGGAGAGCTGGTGAGATCAAGTGGCAGAAGCCACATGAGTAGAATGGAACATAAGTGCTGACCCCATCACACTTAGGTCACTAACTCTTCGCTTCAACCCTTCCCCATGATGTGACCTGTCAGATCTTGGGAATTTGAAAGCTGTCAGGCTCTTTTCTCTGCTTTAAACCTTTAGAAAAGCAGATTGATAACCTTAAAAGGGTCTTTTGAAAAACATAATATCACTGACTTTGCTGTAATGCAAATAGGAATAAATTGGCTATGCCTTTGACCACTGGAAAAGGTTTGAGAGAAAAAAGCATTGAGTAGAACAAGGCAAGCAAGCATGAGTTGAAGACTCTCTAAATAGAGCCAACTGTATCCCCTAATAGGAGGTAAAGTCCTCATTAATGAGCAGTTATTACTTAAAAGTGGAGGCTGAAATCATTTCACAAGGATCTGAGCCACTTTAGTGCATCTGTAGGCAGCACATTCTCATTATGGGACCTACCAGTCTGTGCTACCTATGAGAGCTTCTTTCAAACATATGAAGGTAAATCTTTTTTTTGTCAACTGAAAATACTGGTTTAAGAACAGGGTTTTGGGGTTTTTTTTCCCTCTTTATGGTACCCAGATTCCATCAGCTTTCTATATAGTGTGGGAGACACCCAAATGCTGTCCTAGCTCAATAAAGAGCCTGTCACAGTGACACTGTAAAACAGAAGACAATGCAAGGCAGCACCAAAGAGAGCCAGAGATCTGCCTCTTGGTCCCATAAACCTGTGCTGGGCAAAACAACGCTGTGACACTGCCTCTGTCTTTCTTCTTTCTTTCCTTCCATTTGTTATTTATTTGTGGCTAGGACAGACAGATTTCTTATCAGCATTTGTGGGAGTCAGCAATCAGAATGCAATGTCACAGAGACCAGGATCTGCTGGCACCTCTGCAACGCTTCTGCAAGTGCTCAAAGTGTCAGAGTTTGTCACAACGTGGGCAGCTGCCTGCACACAAAGCACCCACCCAGGACTGGGCTCTGATAGCAGCTTTCACCCTAAAGGTTGTTCCCTTCTGTAGGTAACACAGGCAGCAAAATCTGCTGCTTTCAGAAGATCAGTCAGACAGAGAAACCTGGAACCTCTGTTACATGGCAGATTCTGCTGCTTGTGGGTTGTTGTACAGGCAGAAAAGTCCAAACCACTATCTATAGGCCAGTGAGCTGACAGCACTCTGCTTCCTGGAGGAAAATGAGGATTTGTCTCACTTTATGTGGAAAAGGTTAGTTTGGTTTTGGTTTTTTTGTCTGTGTTGGTTGCTCACCCATAAAAGGACAGGATTTTTTTCTTCCCTTTGTCAACCTTCCTCAGGCTGCTTTGGTCAACTAGTAAATTTTCCATGGCAGAGGCTACCCCTGCTAGTACATCTGCCCTGCACAATCCTTCAGTGATAGGAGCCAGATACCTGATTTTCAGTCCCACATCTCACAGGCTACACAGAGCATCCCAAAATGTGTATAAGCAGAAGGGGACCAGGCCTGCTTGTGCTCAGTTCAAGCTGCTCCTGGGAATGTGCCATCAGAAATTGCTTTCAGGGCTCCCCACCTCACACTGTGTGGCTCCAAGTGGCTCCTCACACACAAAGTACCAGCTCTGGGACTGTTCAGTTTGAGGAAGAGGAGGCTGAGGGAGACCTCATTGCTATCTACAGCTACCTGAAGGGACAGTGTGGAGAGGCTGCTGCTGGGCTCTTCTTACAGGTACTTGGAGGCAGAATAAGGGGAAATGGTCTCAAGCTGAGGCTGGAGAGGTTTAGATTGGACATTAGGAAAAAGTTTTTCATGGAGAGAGTGGTCAAGGACTGGAATGAGCTGCCCAGGGAGGTGGTGGAGTCACCAGCATTGGATGTGTTTAAGGGTGGTTTGGATGTGGAGCTTAGGCCTATGGTTTAAGGTGAATCTTGTAGAGTAGGGTTCTAGGTTGGACTTGGTGATCCTGAGGGGTTTTGCCAACCTGCATGTTTCTGTGACTCTGATTCTGTGAATGCAAATACCACCCCTGTGGGTTTCATGAAAACAGGGTGGCAGGTATTAAAAAACAGAAGAGAGAAAGACTTCAGGAAAGTGCTCAGAGAAAGAAAGGCAGATTTAGATTGGATATTAGAAGAAACTTCTTCACTGAAAGGGTTTTCAAACACAGGAACAGGGTCCCCAGGGGGGTGATCGAATCCCCACCCCTGGAGGTGTGTAATAGAGGCAGAGATGTGGTGCTGAGGGCCATGGTTTAGCANCTCTGATTCTGTGAATGCAAATACCACCCCTGTGGGTTTCATGAAAACAGGGTGGCAGGTATTAAAAAACAGAAGAGAGAAAGACTTCAGGAAAGTTCTCAGAGAAAGAAAGGCAGATTTAGATTGGATATTAGAAGAAACTTCTTCACTGAAAGGGTTTTCAAACACAGGAACAGGGTCCCCAGGGGGGTGATCGAATCCCCACCCCTGGAGGTGTGTAATAGAGGCAGAGATGTGGTGCTGAGGGCCATGGTTTAGCACCAGCCTTGGTAGAGTTAGAGAATGGTTGGACTGGATGATGCTAAAAGTCTTTTCCAACAGAAAAATGTTGAACAATTCTGTGTTTCACAAGCTCAACCCTCATAAGGCACCGAAGTGCACAATGTTGCGTATCATGGCTGCAGGAAATACTTTGGTCAACAGTTGCTTCACAGACAAAAGGGACTCCAAACCCAACACACACAACGGTGGGAAGCCAACTTCATCAGTGCCACACCTCATAAAACTGCTTATTATATACTGTGCCTTGCAGGATTTATTGTCACCTGGGCCACATCCGATGCAGAGCACTGACCAGGGAGCCATGAATCCACAGCTTCCATTTCTACCTCTTCCACAGTGACAAGGTGGACTGATTTCCATCCAAGTGATTTAAATAAGCCACCAGGGAACTGTGCTTTAAATCATCCGTGTTTGCTTTCCGCATTGGCAGCAGAGGCAGCTTCAGTGATGTACGGTCCTACTGCCCTGGCTGAAGCCTAAATTCCTGGAATATTCCCTATAGAAAATCTCTAAAGTTCATGTATTTGCCTCTAGCTGGTGTGCTGCACACAAGGGAGCCAATTCTTGGCATAGCCCTGGCAGTTTGGAGCAGCTGAGCTTGTACTGGCAGGACGCAATAGGCAGTCCTGAATGATGATGCCAAATTGAGTGGTATTAAGCACCTCTTGGCTTCTGCTGTGTGGAGGACTAAGCAGAAGAGTGCTCCAGAGAGCTGGGAAGTGCAGGAAAGGGGCTGGCAGGACTGACACAGGATGGGTGCGTGTCTTGGTGCTGAGCAGTGACTGCCTTGCAATGACACGAGGGCAGGAGTCAGTAGAAATGCTCCTGCAGGCAGGAGAGGAGCAGAGCAAACCTTGGGCATCCCAGGAATGCAGGATTTCCAATGTGGATATGAAAACATTCAAAGGAAGACTTCAAGACTGGATGACTGAATGGACAATTTACAGTGTAGACATACTGTCAACAGAAAACAGGTGGGTTTATTGCCATGGAAAACCTTGACAATTTGGATACATTATTAGCAGCCAGGTGGTTGATAATCAGGGTGACCTGTCTGGTTTCTGCCAGCAAGAAAAGTGCCCAATACCTAGACACTGTGATTTAAACTGCGCCCAGTGACAGGAGAAGGGGCAACAGGCACACACTGGAACCCAGGGAGATTCACCTGAATGGAAGGAAAAACTTCTTTGTTGTAAGGGTGCTGGAGCCCTGAAGCAGGCTTCCCAGAGAGGTTGTGAATTCTCCTTCCCTGGAGAGATTCCAAATCCACTTAGATATTGTGATCCTGGGCACCCTGCTTTAGAAGAGACTTTGGACTGGATGATCTCCAGAGGTCACTTTCAACCCCCACTATGCTGAGATTCTGTGAAACAACCAGGATATTTGACCACAAACTAAGCAGTTCTTTGGTTTTACATCATGCCCCCTTAACATCCCAGTGGAGAATCAGTTTCTCCAATGTAGTATGTTTCAAGCTGCACTCAGATGAGAAGTGGGACCTGAGGACATGAAAAGGCAATATTTTGCTTATATGTCTTAGTCATAGAATCATAGAATGGTAAGGTTGGAAGGGACCTCAAAGACCATCTAGTTCCAACCCCTTGCCATAGACAGGGACACCTCCCACTAGCACAGGTCACTCAAGGCCTCCTCCAACCTGACCTTGAACACCTCCAGGGAGGGAGCAGCCACAACCTCCCTGGGCAACCTGTGCCAGTGTCTCACCACCCTCACTGCAAACAACTTCCTCCTAACATCCAGTCTAAATCTCCCCTCTGACAGTTCAAACCCATTCCCCTTGTCCTGGCATTCCAAGCCCTTGTCAATAGTCCCTCCCCAGCCTTCCTGTGGGTGCTGAGGGTAAGAGACAATGAATGAGGACAGTGGTTTTGGTCATCTTGTGGTCTGGACCTACTAAAATACGTCTTTTCCTCTCCCCATTACTTTATGTTGTTAAGTTGAACAGATTCTGACTTGCCTGGTCACAGTCCTACAGCAGTTGAATAAGCTGAAATAAGGGGAAATAGTTCCTGCACAGGTGATCATGAGTTCATGCACCTCTGTGAGCATCAATTCTGGGTGAGACAGGTTAGTTGGTTTGACCTCCTCTTATCTGCAGTGACAATGCGTGACATCTACACAGAGCATGTTCAGTGCAAGGCGTGTCATAGACTATAGTAAGTTTACACNGTTTGTAAATCTGACTGCAATTCCAAAGTCACTTTTTGACTGTCACTTGGAGACAAGCCATCCTGGTGTGCCTTGACAAGCAGCTCTTCCTTTTTCCCCATCCACAAAGTGTAGAAGATGCTTACCAAATGTGTCCAGCTCGACAGGACTCCTTCATTCTAAGACCACAATTAATCCTAAGCACTGTAATTTCTTTATTGCAGAAGGCACTTTTCACACCTTGCATCCTGGGAGCAGCATGCTCTACAGCTCCCCATCTCCTCTCCATTGTCTGCAGCATCCTCTGCTTTTACAGGTCACGCAGAGATGATTAACACCCCTGACACAATAGCAGTTTCCTGACATGGCATCCTGAGGTATTTTGTGAATGCCATCAGCTTCAGAAAACTTGTTAGCTAGGAGAGGTGCAAACATCTCTCACCTGGGTGGGTCGATACAACTCTGGGAGGGTGTTTGGTGCTCGGTGTATGGGCTGATGTGGAGTGCTCTGCTCTTCTCGATCTCCTGGCTCCATCCCTGTAGCCATGGTAATAGCATGGCCAGTGAAAGCTGGCACAGCACATTCCTGTTATTGTCTACAAGAGGGAGTCTGAGGAGTAGGAGCTGCCTTTTTTTTTTTTCTCTCTTTATTTTGCCTTTTTCTTTTTAAATTTCTTTTTCTTTTCCTTTTTCTTTTGTTTTTCCTTTTTCTTTATCTTTTTTCTTTTTCTTTTTCTTTTTCTTTTTCTTTTTCTTTTTCTTTTTCTTTTTCTTTTTCTTTTTCTTTTTCTTTTTCTTTTTCTTTTTCTTTTTTCTTTTTCTTTTTCTTTTTCTCTTTTTCTCTTTTTCTTTTTCTTTTTCTTTTTCTTTTTCTTTTTCTTTTTCTTTTTCTTTTTCTTTTTCTTTTTCTTTTTCTTTTTCTTTTTCTTTTTCTTTTTCTTTTTCTTTTTCTTTTTCTTTTTCTTTTTCTTTTTCTTTTCATCATGAGCCAGGGACGTGCCTAGTGGCCAAGGCAAATGGACCTCTGGGGACCATTGAGTGTGACCAGCAGGTCAAGGGAAGTTCTCCTCCTGCTCTGCTCTGACGTAGTGAAGCTGCATTTGCAGTGTTGTGCCTTCTTCTGGGCTCTCCAGATCAAGAGAGATAGGGAACTGCTTGCGAGAGTCCAGCTGAGGCTACAAAGATGCTGAGGAGACTGGAGCAGCTCTGTGAGGAGGACCTGGGGCTCTTTAGCCTGGAGAAGAGCAGCCTGAGATGGATCTTCCAATGCTCAGCAAGAGATAAAGGGAGGGGGGCAAGAGGTTGGGGGTGGACTCTTTTCAGTGGTAGCCAGTGATAGGACAAGGAGCAACAGGTCCAAACTAGAACAGAGGAAGTTTCACTTGAACTTCAGGAATTTTTTTTTTTTTTTCTTGGAGGGTACCTGAGCTCTGGAGCAGTCTGCCCAGGTGGGCTGTGGAGTCTCCTTCTCTGCAGATATTCCAAATGTGCCTGGAGATTGTGATCCTGAGCAGCCTGCTGTGATTGACACTGCTTTGGCAGATGGAGTTGGACTGGATGACCTGCAGAGGTCCCTTCCAACCCCCACCATGTTGGGATTCTGTGATTTTCTCACCGTGGCAGCACTACAGCAGAGTGAGGTGCAACTGGCAGTGCTGTCCTCCCCCTCAGCTACCTGCCCTCCTCAAACTCCCCTTTATACAGACACCCATCTAAGGAGAGAAAACCAGTTCAATGTCAATAATTGCATTATGCCTTTCAAAGCCAGGAAGCTTGACTGCCCTTTTTATCATTGATATGATAATGTGGTGAGTAGAGAAGACATCATCAGAAGTTGCTTTCATCCCTGAAGATAGTGAGTAAATAGATATGTATCTTAAACTTGACAAAGATTCTCATCCAAGGCTTTTCTCAAAGTCCTAATCTCTCTCTTCAAATGTGTATGTTGAGACTTGTTAACAACCCACTTTGCTCCCCAGCACAGGACTCTTAATTGTGGAGGAGCTTCAAAGAGCTCTGCTCCTGCCTTCTTGTCTTTCTGCTGCAGGTTGGGCAACAGGGCTCATTTGCCAAACTACCTGTTAGGAGAACACAGAGCCATTAAAGGATATCTATTTCAAACACTGTGACCAAATAGAACAGCCACACTTTGACCTCCCTGGCTCTTTTCATGTGTGGATCTCTAAAGTGTTTTGGCATCACTAATTTGAAGCAGAAACCTCACTAATTAACGTTGATGTCTGGGATAGAGGGATGTGTTTTGCAAGTCAAGGATGATAAGAACAGTCTTGGTTTACCACCAGATGAGGAATAACTTAAGGCAGAGTAGACTTTGGTCATTTGTTTCAAAAAATCTTGGTTCACTTCTGTTAGAGAAGGCTGCACCATCCAGTCCCTATGGTGTTGAAATATTTGTGTCCAGTTCCTTTTTTCCCCTAAAGTTACACAGCTGTGGAGCAATGGGCTGATGTCTAAGGGAAGGTTTGAGGGTTTTCCCCATCTATCATCCATAATGTCAGTAACTGGCAACTGAACTCAGAGGATTTTGATGCTGAGCCTGGCCTAGCTCAGAACCATGGCAGGCATCGTGTGCTGCGTGTTGGAAAGAAGAATTTCACAATAGCCATTGGCTAAGAAACATTTTTAAGAAGGAAAGACAGGGCTGATTTGCAGGTTGAGGACCAGAGTTTATTTGTGGTGGCCAGTGCCTTTTGGTTTCCACAGAAGATGCACTGGGTAGCAACTGATGATGGGCACTTGCCTACAGGGACTTCAGTCAGCTGGCTACATACCAAATGTTAGGGCTGGGCTGGTCACTAGATGCTGAACCCCAAAGGGAAGAGAAAGGGAATAAGGAAGACAGGCTGGGAAAGAAACTAATCCAGCTGGGATGGAAAGAAGAGCATTCCAATGAAATAGAAACAAAGTGATACAAACCAATAAGAAACCAAACCCTGATGGTAACAGTGTCACCACTGGCACAGGGCAGGCACTGGGGAAGTCCCATTCTGGACTCAGCGACAACAGGAATTGAATTCAGGAGATGGATTCTGGAACACAGATCAGGACCAAAGCCATTGGAGAAGAGACTTGACTGTGGTAATCTCTCAGCTTGATCCTGAAGATGACTGTGACGGTTTGGGAGTTCCCTGCCCCCTCAACACAATGAAATCACCCAGACTAGACTCCGCCAGCTGGAAGTTAAGGACTGAAGCTCTATTTACAGCTCAGCACAATGTACAAGCAGAGATATAGACAACAGACAGGAACAGCTACAGAAATACACAAGTTAAAGGTAATACAGAAACACAACTCCCCTCCCAGATATCAGAGTCCCCAGGAGGGCTCCCAACCACCCTTCCACCTTCTCCCCACCCCTGTACCTTATCCCAGGGTCTGGCTTACCTGCAAGGTGAGTTTGAAGGATGGGCAAGGGGGATTAGAAGCAGAGTGATTAGCTAGGTTACACAGTAGAAGGCCAGAAGACACAGCAACTCCCATAGAGATACTCTCTGTGTTACCTGTGTTTATGTCCAGCATCCATACCAGAAATTATCTAAAGAAACCTGAAGAAATTTGTATGGACAGCCGGAAGAAAAGAAGCCTCTGAACCAAGAGTATCACAGTATCACAGTATCATCAAGGTTGGAAGAGACCTCAAAGCTCATCAAGCCCAGCCCGATACCACAGCCCTCAAGACTAGACCATGGCATCAAGTGCCACGTCCAAACCTGCCTTGAACACCTCCAGGAACGCTGACTCCACCACCTCCCTGGGCAGCCCATTCCAGCACTCAATGACTCTCTCAGCCAAGAACTTTCTCCTCACCTCCAGCCCAAACTTCCCCTGGCACAGCTTGAGACTGTGCCCTCTTGTTCTGGTGCTGGTTGCCTGAGAGAAGTGGCAAGGATCTTGTTGGTTGCTCTTTGAGAAGATCATTACCCTCTCAAAGGCTGTGACTTGGGAAACCAAAGCATGAGAGTTTAGAAGCAGTTGCCCAGTGACTCAGCTGGCAGAGCTGCTGGCTGAGCTCTGCCTGATTCAAACCCCCTGTTTCAATTGCTAGACCCAGAAGCAAAGCCTAATAAGTTCCCAAAATACAGTGGTGTTATGAAGAATGCTGTGCAGCACTTAGCAATAGAGAAGCATGGGTAATGAGGGACTCAACTTGGAACATATCATTTGTTGGATAATTTGGATGCACCTCTCACAACAGTGTGTAAGAATGGAGCTTGCTGCACCAGCTGAAGTCACCCCAAATGTTTGCTCTTTGCTGCAAAGCCCATTTTTAAATCTAAGCCTTCAGAAAAGAACCTGGAACCGATAAATGGCATCCAAAGAATAACTGTTCACAGCATGCATTTTGGATTTGGTTCAAACATAATATTAGAAAGCTGATTTAATTTGGTTTGTATCAAACCCAAATATACTTTATGAAACAATGAGGCCTCTTAAATGGCTAACTGCTGCCCAGAATATATTTTCCCTGGACCAAACTAGATAACAACATACTTCTCTTCAAATGGTCAGGAAAACTGGCTACCAAATTACAATTCTGTGCCCTGTATTTATTCACCATCTGTGACTTCCACATCAATTTGCTCACTTTAAAAATCAAAACTAGAGTTTTCATCTCCCCCTTTCTCTCTTACCCTTTCTTTGCCAGAGCTGTGGGGTAAAACCAGTGTCTGGGAACCAAGCTATGCTGTTCTTCCACCTGCAGAAATGGGTTCCATTGGTGATGTATGGGATATGATGGAGTGTGGCCTGTTCCTCTGCAGCTCTGATGTCTCTGTGGTGTGTGCTGCAGTCAAAGCTTGTTAGTGCAAACAGGCTGTGGATGAGCAGTGACTGGGATGGATTCCCTTTAGTGAGATGTCTTTCCCCGGGTGAAAAGAGTGAATTAAGAAAAGTGTGACCAACAAGTCAGTAGACGTTCTTCTCCTCTTCTACTCTGCCCTAGTGCGGCCACATCTGGATTATTGTGTCCAGTTCTGTGCTCCCCAGTTCAAGAGAGACAGAGAACTATTGGAAAGAGTCTGATGGAGGCTACAAAGATGCTGAGGGAACTGAAGCATCTCTGTGAGGAGTCCGTGGGACTGTTTAGCCTGAAGAAGAGAAGCCTGAGAGAGGATCTTCTAAAGCTCAGCAAGGCATAAAAGGTGGGGGGCAAGAAGATGGGGCCAAATTCTTTTCAGTGGTGCCCAGCAACAGGACAAAGGGTAACAGGGACAAAATGGAACACAAGAGATTCCATCTGAACAGGGGAAAAAAATTCCTCGCTGTGAGGATGCTGGAGCCCTAGAGCAGGCTGCCCAGAGAGGTTGTGGAGTCTCCTTCTCTGCAGAGAATCCAAACCTGCCTGGGCATTGCAATCCTGGGCAGGTTGCTGTTGGTGACTCACTTTAGCAGAAGGGTTTTATCAGATGATCTCCAGACATCACTTCCAACTCCCACCATGCTGAGGTTCTGTGAAAGGGAAGAAATCATTCGCTCTAGTGCAAAAAGGCTGCATTTGCTCAATAAATGCTGCTTTATGTAGGAAGCAACCAGCTCCTGAGAATCAGGGAAATTATTTCTCAGTTCTAATGATCAAATATCACTACATCTCTTTCACTTCTCTTAAAAAAAAACCCACTTGATATTTTATGAGTGGAATGATGCCACACAGCAGGTCTCATAGTACATCTCCACAGTGACCACTCACCTGCCACCGGCAGGTCCTCTCTGTGCTGGAGTTAAGCCTGGAGAATGTGATATTAACTGATGAGAGTCTCTTTTGTCTATCTCATGACACAAGAAACATGGGGGCACTCAGGGACATTAAAGGCAGCTAATTTTATGACCAGAAAAGAATTGCTGCTTCACACTGAGTGCAGTCACCCAGCATCACCCTTGCACTGCCAGGAGGTCGAGGAGCTGGTGCTGAATTCTCTGTGCATTATGTATGCAGACATTGGAGTGCCCAAAGCTCAGGCTCCAAAAGGAATACAAAGGGAATAAAATCCTCAGATTCTCAGGAGGAATTTTTACAGGATCACAGGCTCAAAGGATGTCAGGGGTTGGAAAGGACCCTAAGAGACCATTGAGTTCAACCCCTCCTGCCAGAGCAGGACCAAACAATCTAGCTCACATCACACAGGAACACATCCAGACAGGCCTTGAAAGGTTCCAGAGAAGGAGACTCCACAACCTCTCTGGGCAGCCTGTGCTAGTGCTCTGTCACCCTTACTGTAAAGATCCCCCTTGTGTTGAGGTGGAACCTTCTGTGCTGCAGCTTCCATCCATTGCTCCTTGTCCTATCCCAGAGAGCAAGTGAACAGAGCCTGTCCCACCCCCCACACTCCCACACCCCCACTCCCCCCCTTGCTACTGGACACACTCTTCCTAAAAGACCCCAGGATCCCATTGGGCTTCTTGGCCACCAGGGCACATTGCTGTCCCATGGATGTTATCCACCAGCACTCCCAGGTGCCTCTCCACAGGGCTGCTCTCCAGCAGATCACCTCCCAGCCTGCCATGGTGCAGTTTATTATTCCTCCTCATGCTGTTCTATCTCCATTCCTTCACATCCCTCCATTTGTAGCATTGCACACCTGTTACTACAGTAGCAGACTGGGGTATGTTTACCTTGAACTGATACTGGCCACTCTCAGTAGAGAAGTCAACGCACTACAGCAAAGTCTAAACTCCTGCTTTTGAGACAAGACAGCTGCTATCAAAGCATCAAAGTAGCTCATGCTTGGCTTAGAGGTCCTGAACTGTAGGAAACACATTTAAATTCTGAGCAGAATGTTTGATGGTGGGCAAACACTTTCTCTCACAATTACACACTAGTGCTAGGTTGATGCCTTGCAATTCCAGAGGGTGGATCAGTTAAACTCTCCCTACATTGCTTTGTCAGCACTGGAACAGAGTAGGAAAGTGGAGTTGCTCAGGAATGGTTTTCCCTGTGAAGCTTGACAAGACTCTGAGCTTCATCCAACCTGCTGGTTTTGTTTGACATGAAGTGGCTGTGAAGCAAGCAGATAAGCAGTTGTATCTCACTGCACAGCTTGTGTGATGTGCAGCCCTGCAACTTGGGCTATTTTATGAACCTTTCCAAAGCACTGCTTGGAAGTGCTGTAAATGGGAGCAGTTCTGACAAACCCCAACAACTGATGTGTTTGGCTGCTGTTTTATGTTGTGCTGCAGATACTTTTGATGGCTCTAAATCAGAAACCTAGCTGAACTTTCTTTGCTATAGACATGAGGTGAAAAACACTGAAACAGGCTGCCCAGAGAAGTTGTGGAGTCTCCTCTAGAAATATTAAAAACCTGCCTGTATGTGTTCCTGTGTGACCTGCTCTAGGTGAGCCTGGTCTGGCAAGGAGGTTGGACTAGATGATCTTTTGAGGTCACTTCCAATCCCTGCTGTTCTGGAATTCTGTGCTTTATCATAGGTGAGACCAGTCTGTACATCCTGCTGTCCAAGAGCACGAAGAGCCAGAACTGCACCAGCTGCCAGAAGAGGTAGCAATGGCTCAGCTCACCAAAAGTCTCTGCTTTCATCAGAATGATGATACAAGCACTTTTTAAGGTTTTATTCTATTTTAAAAGGGGTTATATTTCCCATCAACACTTCTCACCTCCAGGTCTTTCCTCTTCAGTTAACAGTAGGTAAGCTTCTCTCCTTAGGTGAGATGCTCAGGCTTCCAAGACATTTATTTGCTTTCTGTGATTTTTATTCCCCCAACTTCAGACTCTCTCACTGAAAATAATGGATGGAGATCTGAAATGGAATAAGTAATTGCTTGATAGCTCCTTGCTAACTCTTTAAACTCCACAAGAAAAAGCTGCCTCGTGCTATTTCTGGTCCTCAACAGGCTTCCTGGGAAACGTCAGCAGAACCATTTTTCCTCAGAGGTGCTGGGATACTTCCACTCCTCCCTCTGCTAAGGCTATTTTAACTGCAGACACGAAGCAGAGTTTGTCTTTTGGATGGAAGGCTCATTGACTTGTCCTTTTGTCTTTACCCTGTCTACACAGCTATTCTGCAGATGGCAGGAGGAAGATGTCATCTGGAGGCAGCAGCTGGCACGATGGAGACGGCGAGAAGGTGGGAGCGGGGTTGTTGCTCGCCTGCCTGAACCAGGATCAAGTCAAATGAATGGTGCAGTGAAAGGAGGAGAAGGAAAGAGGAAATACTCTTCCAGGCAATTTTCTTGGAGGAATGAAATTACAGGAGGAGTGATTGACAAATTAGAAGCACTTTGCACCTAATTTTAATATGCTCGGATCTTCGGGAGGAGAAATGTGTTAAGTTTCAAATTACCCACTTTGCCAGTTGCTGCCTTCTCTACAATCAAAATCAGCCTAGGCATTGGGTAGTAAATCTTGAAGAAACAAATTGCTTTCCATGGTACACTGCATTCTTAAAACAGCTTTATTTGAAAGTCCAGCTGAGCAAGTTAATTTCAGCAGTGAGCTGGTCCATGACAGTTGAGCACTTGTTATTGAGGCCAGTTCTATGAGTACAAATCACACTGCCAGGTAAACTTCAGCTAAAACCGACCTTGGGCTCTAACTCAAAGCCATAAGATGGCCATAAGAGACTTTCAATCGACTTAATAGCTCCTGAAGTAGATCTCAGGTGACATCAGCAATCAGGGGTGGCCTTGCTTGATTTACTAGCCACAGTGACCCATGTTCCCAGAAAAAAAAGTTCTCTTTAGCAGCACTCATCCAGACAACAACTGTTCTTGTACTAGCCCTGGCACCGTCCTACAACACAATCCTAGCCCTGGCACCATCCTGCAACACAACCCTAGCCCTAGCACCATCCTACAACACAACCCTAGCCCTGGCACCATCCTGCAACACAACCCTAGCCCTGGCACCATCCTACAACACAACCGTAGCCCTGGCACCATCCTACAACACAACCCTAGCCCTAGCACCATCCTACAACACAACCCTAGCCCTGGCACCATCCTGCAACACAACCCTAGCCCT
>VWZE01000551.1:42200-53871 GCA_013396675.1 Eubucco bourcierii
TGTGATGGTTTGGGAGTTACCCGCACCCCCCCCCCCATGAAAATCACCCAGACTAGACTCAGCCAGCTGGAAGTTAAGGAATGAAGCTTTATACAGCTTACCACAAATTACAAGCAGATATCTACAATAGATTACAAAATATATACAGCTATATATAGAAATAGGCAAGTTAAAGGTAATATAGAAACACAATCCCCCTCCCAGAAGTCAGAGTGCCTAGGAGGGGCTCCCAACCACCCTTCCACCCTCTTTTCATCCCTCTACCTTATCCCAGGATTTGTCTTACGTGCAAGGAGAGTTTGGAGGCTCAGCAAGGGGGGTTAGAAGCAGAGTGGTTAGTTGGGTTACACAGTTGCAAAAGCCCAGGTAGAAAACTCATCAACTGCAACAGAGACTCTGTCGTACCTGTGTTTGTGTCCTTGTTCATATACATCTCAGTAAGCCTATGAGTGCAGTAGACATCATCATTGTTTGCTTTCCACAGACTATAATCTGTTTTTTTCTCATTAAAGTATCCCAATTAGCCTCAAACCAGCACAGCCAGTGAACCAAATGGACTCTTGGCTCTTGGTCCATGGCATGTAGTCTACATTCCATTAAAGCCTGACCCACCAGCACTGATCTTTATGTGCAAACTTACTGTTTACATTGCAATTCCAGACAGACATTTCTGCTACTCACATTTAGAATGGAACAAAGAGGAAAGAAATGTCCATCCCTGGCTTTAGACTCCACAGAGATGCAGAGGAACTGCCTTTCTGAAAGCGTGGAGAGGTCTTCCTTATTCATTCTCTGTGGCCTCCCCAGAGACCAAGAGTAAGTGCTACATCAGGCTATGCCAGGGGAAGTTTAGGCTGGAGCTGAGGAGAAAGTTCTTGCCTGAGAGAGTCATTGACTGCTGGAATGGGCTGCCCAGGGAGGTGGAGGAGTCACCGTCCCTGGAGGTGTTCAAGGTGAGTTTGGACATGGCACTTGGTGCCATGGTCTGGTCTTGAGGTCTGTGGTATTGGGTTGGACTTGATGAGCTTTGAGGTCTCTTCCAACCTTGGTGATACTGTGATACTGTGATCTATGTAAGTACTGTTCCTAGGGGGAAAGTGGTTTTTCTTCATCTTGTCCAACTCCCTATCATTTACCATTAGAACTAAAGACACTCTCAGCTTGTCACAGAAGGCCATCACTGCCATGCAAACCCCAGGGATGGGAGATGTGCTGGTTTGAGGCTAATTGGAATCTTTTAATAGAGAAAATTACACTATAGGCTGTGAAAGGAAAACATGGTGATGTCTACTTCACTCATATGCTTGCTGAGAATGTTTTGGAAAAAATAACCAAAATATAGATAACTCAGTCTTGGTCTGTCTCTCTTTCTGAGGTGGTCTGGCAGCTTCTGGTTCTGGTTCCTCTGCTGATTGATTTTCACTAACCACTTTTCTTCTGACCTCCCTGGCCGATCCTCCTAATTTACCTTGTGCGTAAGGCAAACCTTGGGGTAAGGTACAGGGGTGGGGAGAAGGTGGAAGGGTGGTTGGGACCCCCTTCTGGGGTCTCTGATTTCTGGGAAGGAAGTTGTGTTTCTGTATTCCCTTTAACTTGTCTATGTCTGTAACTATTCCTGTCTATTGTGTCTATCTCTGCTTGTACATTGTGCTGAGCTGTAAATAGAGCTTCAGTCCTTAACTTCCAGCTGGCTGAGTTCTAGTCTGGGTCATTTTACAAAGTGTGGGGGACAGGGAACTCCCAAACCATCACAGGAGAGCAGAAGCTATGGCACTTCAGGTCTCTTTTGGTCTTTCTTGCTGTTTAGAGATCTTATTATTAAATT
Source organism: Eubucco bourcierii (assembly GCA_013396675.1). Classification (NCBI taxonomy): domain Eukaryota; kingdom Metazoa; phylum Chordata; class Aves; order Piciformes; family Ramphastidae; genus Eubucco; species Eubucco bourcierii. The sequence goes on from VWZE01000551.1 coordinate 44,026, forward strand.
CTTGCTACCAGAGGGCTCATTGCATTTGCTTGATAGACATAAGCCCACCTAGCAAGAGGAAAGATGTGGGAGAAAGTTTGGGTAGGAGATAGAGCATTTTCATCCTGGATTTCAGTGGTACAAAGGTACAGATATGTGTTTATAATCCAGAGGATTTTTTTTTTTTAAATTTTATTTTAAAAGTGCTTGAAAGATTAATAGCAGCCTGGAAAAATCAATAGTAACTCATCACAGGCAAGATCTTCTGGAACACAAAATCCCACTGCAGGGGACAAAGTAAAATTATGGCAGTCTGCAGCAGGGCTAATGAGCCTGTGATTAAAATTGAGGACTGGCTGTGTTGCTCAGCACGGCTTCTGCAAGCTTCCTGGGAAAACTGGTCCATTGGAGTCCTAGATCCTCAAGATAATTTAGGTACAATTAAAAAAAAAATTAAAAATAAGGCAGATTAGACTTCTTCATGTGATTGAAGGACATGGAAGTGTTGGAGTGGGTCCAGAGGAGGCCATGAAGATGCTCAGAGGGCTGCAGCAGCTCTGCTATGAGGACAGGCTGAGAGAGTTGGGGCTCTGCAGTCTGGAGAAGAGAAGGCTTAGAGGACACCTTAAAGTAGCCTTCCAGTATCTGAAGGGGGCTACAGGAAGGCTGAGAAGGGACTATTGACAAGGTCTTGCAATGACAGGACAAGGGGCAATGGGTTTAAACTGGCAGAGGGGAGATTTAGACTGGATGTTAGGAGGAAGTTGTTTGCAGTGAGGGTGGTGAGACACTGGCACAGGTTGCCCAGGGAGGTTGTGGCTGCTCCCTCCCTGGAGGTGTTGAAGGCCAGGTTGGAGGAGGCCTTGAGTGACCTGTACTAGTGGGAGGTGTCCCTGCCTATGGCAGGGGGTTGGAACTGGATGATCCTTGAAGTCCCTTCCAACCTTACCATTCTATGATTCTATGATTTGAGAACCACTTTCATATATGAAGCACTGGGTCCAGTTCTGGACACCCTCAGTTCAAGAGAGACAAGGAAATACTGGACAGAGTAGAGTGGAGGTTACATGATGATGATGATTATGGACCTGGAGTATCGCAAATATGAGGAAAGGCTGAGAGCCCTGGGGCTGTTTAGCCTGGAGAAGAGCAGCCTGAGTGGGGATCAATAGCTAATCAATAGCTAAAGACTGGGGAGAAAGTGGATGGGGCCAGATTCTTTTCACTGGTGCCAAGTGACAGGACAAGGAGCACAAACTGGAACCCAGGAGGTTCCACTTAACCATAAGGAAACATTTCTTTGCTTTGAGGGTGCCATAGACCTGAAATAGGCTGTGGAGCCTCCTTCAGTGGAGAGATTCTAAATCCCCCTGGACACCATGATGCTAGGCAAGCTGCAGTGGGTTTGCACTAGATGAGCTGCAGAGGTCCCTTCCAACTCCCACCATGATGGCATTTTGGGATTGTGTCCTTAATCTCTCTCTGCCTTGGTTAGGACTCCTTTCTCTCCTGTTGAACCTCTCTGTCTTCTTCAGACTGTGATCTGGTGACATGCAGAGAGTTTTTTGCTGTCTGAACACATGGGACTCTGCCTAGCAGGCTCCTGACCTCATCAAGTACCTCAAACTGACGCTCTTCTTGGAACTAATTAGTGAAAAAGTTTGGGCTGATATTCTCTTGAGAGGCAAAAATCAAGCAAAGCAAGGAACAGATTTCCAAGGGGGAACATTCTCAATAGAGTCCCTTAAATCTCACCACAAAGAGGAGGCTGTAAAGGATAACCTTGAACTGGTAGGAGATGAAGTTGTCTTCCAATGCTTTTTGAACAGCAGTCGTTAGGTGTTCAGGGTGCTAGTAAGTTACATGAACTGGTGAGATGGTGACTTCCAAGAAGTCACCTGAAAAGAAAGAGCAATTTAAAACCTCTGGGTGGCCTCTTTGGTGGTTTTTTTGTTTTCTTTTTCTGTTTGGTGGTTTGTCTGTGGGTTTTTTTTGTTGTTGGTTGGTTGGGTTTTGGTTTTGGGTTTTTTTTTTTTGTTTGGGTTTTTTTTTGTGTGAATATGAAATGAAGATAGAAACAAGGCAGTGGATTGTTTCTGGCCTCTGTGAGGTCTTATTCAGAAGGAGAGAATGAAATTGTGCATACACTGCAAGCTGTTCCAATAATATTTATCAGAAGAAAAAGCCTCACAGGGGAAGGTGCCAGGGCTGAATCAGAATGTGTCAACATCCTCTTGCCGGCGATCTCCATCAGATCTAAAAGATTTGGCAAGAAATTTGGATCAGGGCAATTACCTGTGTGGCTATTTGTTAAGGGTTGTCTCAAACACAGCACTCAGAGAAATTGAACTGTCAGAAGCTAATACAGGAATAATAAGAGGACATTTAATCTCCATTGAACACCGAGATGAATAGCAGGTAAGTCTGAATGGGGGGGAGGGAGGAATAAACGGAATATGTATTTGGCTTTCGTTTTTGTTAAAGGACTATAACATGAATAATGAAGATTTTAAAGAGAGAAGACTGGGCCTTCCATTTCTTTCAATAATGTTAGTGTTGTATATACTGGTTTGAATAAAATACATTTCATAAAACACCTACGCACAGCTCTGCGATGCATTATGGATGGGCCCTCTTGAGGAATCCTACATTGCTTTCAATTTTGACACAGTGATACAGTAATAATAGAAAACTCTAGGCATAATATTCTGACTGCATCTTTTCCCCCCCCCTCTTCATTACTTTGAGCCACACTGAGTGAGCACAGACGGTCCTTAGACTCTCCTGGTTCTTTCTTAGGCAGCTCACATAGCGCTGTGGTACTTGCAGGAGGAGGTATTGATACACCTAAAAGGTTGTCCCCTGTGTTGTTGTGCTGGTTTGAGGCTAATTCTTTGAAGTCCCTTCCAACCTTACCATTCTTTGATTCTAGGATTCTATTTTAATTTTTAAAAAAATAGATTATAGGGTGTGAAAGGCAAACAATGGTAATGTCTGCTTCACTCATAGGCTTGCTGAGATGTATAAGAACAAGAACACAAACATAGATAAGACACACTCAGAGAGTCTTGTTCTCTCTAGCTGTTTTGGTCTTGGACTCTCTGCTAACCTAACTAACCACTTTCCTACTAACTCCCTAGGCTGATCCTCCAAACTCACCTTGCACACAAGGCAACACTGGGGTAAGGTAGAGGGGTGGGAAGAAGGTGGAAGGGTGATTGGGAGCCCCTCCTGGGGACTCTGATTTCTGGGTGGGGAGTTGTGTTTCTGTATTACCTTTAACTTGTATATTTCTATAACTATTCCTGTCTATTGTGTCTATCTCTGCTTGTATATTGCCCTAAGCTGTAAACAGAGCTTCAGTCCTCAACTTGCAGCTGGCTGAGTCTAGTCTGGGGGATTTTACAAAGTGTGGGGGGGCAGGGAACTCCCAAACCATCACAGTTGTGTGGGCTGAGCATGGAGGATGGAGTAGAGTTTTTCACCACAAGGCTCTGCACAGAAAGAGGCTGCCAAAGCTGGAGGAGCTGCCATCAAACCAGGGACTCATGCTGAGGTTGATTAGACAAATCATGCAGCCCACGGCATGTCCCTTGGGAGTGGAGACAACTTGAGTGCTTAGACATCAGCTGAGGGAACTCTGCATGCTTGTGGAAGAGCAGCAGGTAGAAGCAGCAAGAAGGCAGCAAGAAGTCATCAAAGAAATAAAGACAGTGTTTGAAGGTGTTTTTCAGTGCTATGCTAAAGGAACCAATTACTGATGGTCAAAAATGGTCTGGAGCTAACAAGGTTCAAGAAAACTCCTGCTTGTTTTATCATAGAATCTGAATGCATTGCGTTGGAAGAGACTCTCCAAGGTCATCTTGTCCAGCCCAGCTACAGTGAGCAGGGACATCTTTAAGTAGAATCATAGAGTGGTTTAGGTTGGAAGGGACATCAAAGATCATCCAGTTCCAACCCACTATCATAGGCAGGGACATCTCCCACTAGAACAAGTTGCTCAAGGCCTCATCCAACCTGGCCTTGAACACCTCCAGGGAGGTTGTGGAGCACAGAATCACCCAACGTGATCTTTGATCACATTGGGTGATTCTGTGCTCCACAACCTCCCTGGGCAACCTGTGCCAGTGTCTCACCACCCTCACTGCAAACAACTTCCTCCTAACATCCAGTTTCAGTCCGCCCCTCTTCCAGTTTAAACCCATTGCCCCTTGTCCTGACATTGCAAGACCTTGTCAATAATCCCTCCCCAGCCTTCCTGTAGTCCCCTTCAGATACTGGAAGGCCACTCCAAGATCTCCTGGAAGCCTTCTCTTCTCCAGGTTGCAGAGCCCCAAACTCTCTCAGCCTGTCCTCATAGCAGAGCTGCTGAAGCCCTCTGATCATCTTTGTGACCTTTTCTGGATCTGCTCCAACACTCACTCCTCTGGACTCAGTCCAACAGTTCCATGTCCTTCTTAGTAGATCAAGTTGTTCAAGGCTCCATCAGGTTTGACCTTGGATATCTCCAGGAGTGGAGCCTCTACCATTTCTTGTCTGAGTAAAGGCTAACATGAACCTCCACAGTATCTTTACTCTATAATCTGGTCTGCCCATTGCTTCTAGCCTCATGAAACCTTCCACAGAGGTCCATGCTGCAGACAGAAACTGTTACAAGACCAGAAACCAGTTACCTGGCCAGATGGGGTGGTGAGGTTCATGGTAAGGCTGGAGGTAGCTTTGCCTGTGTGCTGCACCCTGCCAAAAGGCTGAAAAAGCAAAATGAACTTAGGGTGCTGGTGAGGTACCAGGAGATGAGGTCAAGCCAGCCAGCAAATGGGCATCACTGTAGTTTAGAGGCCAGTATCATCCAGCAAAAGGCATAGAGGTCCTGGGCTGAGGGCAATGTGTCAATATTTCCCAGCTAGTTTCCACTATCAGCTTTGCTTTGAGATTAACTCCCAAGTAAACCAATTCCCTGTATGCTCAAATTGGGGCTGCTCTGTGGAGGGGACTGCAGGGAAGCTTCAGTGCAGAGGTGATTAAATCCCCATCCCTGGAGGTGTTAAAAAAGGCAGAGATGTGCTGCTGAGGGCCATGGTTTAGCACCAGACTTGGCAGAGTTAGAAAATGGTTGAACTGGATGATCTTAAAGGTCTTTCTAAAATGAAACAATTCTCTGACTCTGTGTAGGCACACCTGAACTGGCTGTCCTTCACCTGCCAGATCTGCTTGCTCAGAACAACACACAGACCTTCTCTTTGTTCCAGGTGACTTTGCCTTTAGCCCTCTCCCCATGTACCCTGCTTGATAGATCTGGATCTGTTGCCCTTCAGAGCGTGTGTAGAGGCTCCTATCTGCTGTGTGGGTAGGCTCCTGTGCTCACAGCAGGGCAGCTGCATTTGGCATCCTGTGATGCATGCACAGCCTAATTTCCAGGCAACCTAATTACAAGGGGAATTGTGGAATGCTTCAGTAAACCATCAGGCTCTGGCACTAAACAGGAGTCTCTAACTGATGAACAAATGGTAAGGCAGGGAGTGTTGTCTCCGTCTGGATTTACACATCAGGAGGAGAGTGACACACAAGGAAAGGTGCTACAAAGGTGGCAAAGATAACACTAAGCACCATCCAGAGCCATGGACCACTGTGACCCACCAGCACCTGAGGTGACCTTTTCTTGATGTCCCTGGGGCTTCAATGGCTGCAGGTTCTGGATATTTGACAACCACAGAGATGTCTTTTAAACATCTTCAGGAATGGGATTCTACCACCTCCCTAGCGAGTCTGTTCCAGTAGTTGGGAACCCTCTTGGTGAAGAACTTTCTTCTAACATCCAACTTAAAGATTCTCTGATGCAGCTTGAGGCCATTTTCTCTTGTCCTATCAGAAAAGAGACTGACCTCACTTCTCTCTAACCTCTTTTCAAGTAGTTGTAGAGAGCAATAAGGTCATCCCTGAGCCTCCTCTTCTCCAGACTGAACAACCCCAATCCTCTCAGCCTCCTCTCTCTCCTCAAATCCTCTCAGTCTCCTCACAAGATCTATTCTCCAGACCCTTCACCAGCTTTGTTACACTGCTCCACTGCCTCTGTTTCCTTCTGGTAGTGAAAGCCCCAAAACTGAATACAGCACTCAAGATGTGGCCACATCATTGCTGAGTACAGGGAGACATTCACTTCCCCAGTCCTACTGGCCATAGTGGTCCTGATCCAGGCCAGGATGCTGTTGGCTTCTTGACCACCTCGGCACAGGCTGACTCGTCTTCAGATAGCTGTTAATCAGCACCCCCAGGTCTCTCCCTCGTGAGCAGTCTCCAGCCACACAGCCCCAAGCCTGCAGCATTTATGGGGTTGTTGTGACCCAAGTACAGGACCCAGCACTCATCACACCAATCCAGGCTGTCCAGGTCACTCTGTAGAGCCTCCTACCCTCAAGAAGACCAACACTCCCTCCCAGCTTGGTGTTGTCTGCAAACTGACTGAGATTGCATTCAACCACTTCTTTCAGATTGGTGATGAAGACACTAATCTCCACACATGGAGTGGATCATAAGTATTCCAAGAGGGAAAAAAAAAGGCTACATACACTGTCTGGCAGATCAAAATAGCAAAAACAGCCACCAAAACCATGTCTGCTTTGGAAATAAGGAGTGAAAAACATCCTGGTCATGGATCCTAAGAACCACAAGACAAAAATCAGGAACAAAATGTACCCACAGACCTACATCCAAAGGTAAAGCACCATGTTCCCTGGAACAATTAGCAATCACAACCTTGTGTTCCTTCCCATTACCCACAGCCCTGCCTGAGCCACCCACCAGGCAAAATTGCAGGGTTAAGCTCAGAAGTGAGCATCAGCTGATTAGCTGAGAGCACCCCGAGAGCTGTGCTGCACAGTGGGGAGGCAGGGCTTGAACACAGAGCAGAGAGCACAGCAGCCCTTGGGGCAGACCTGCTCACATGTTCATGCTCTCACACACTCAACAGAGATTCACACAGAGCCTTGGATGCTCAACGCTGTTGAAAGAATTAGGCAGAAACCATTCCTGTGGATGATGGTGAGGGAATGCTTTCAGTTGGAAGTGCTTTCAATTGAAGGAATCACAGAATTCTCACAGGCACTGCTGGGTAAGACTCAGGCAAAAAGCAGTTTTTTAGTTTAGCAGGATGGTGAGGTAGGAGCTTGTGTTGGGGGCCTTTGTCCAGCCTGCAATTCTGGTGCCCCTGCCCTGAGCCCTTTGCAGCGCTAACTCATCTGTACTGGGAGCAGAAGGTTGCTGGGTAGTAGGAGAAGAATTAGTGGTCTAGAACAGAACAGTTTAATAAAGTCACACAGAGCTCCTTTAAGTCCTCCCCACATGTAGGACAGAAGTTGGTTTTTTCCCAAGGAAAAGGAGCAGTTAAGTAGTATTTGTGAAAAATTGTCTAAGGGAAAAAGAAAATAATCCTTTTTCCAGTCAGCCTTCTGCTGCACATCTCTGCCTGGTAGCCACTGTCTGCCAACCTCTGCTAACATCACCACCTCTGCAGTTGTGGGACAGCTTTTGCTGCCTGCCTGCAGTTCACATGAACTGTCCAACTAGATCTTTGCAGCAGTTCATCCTGTCTCATGTCCCACCTCAATTGTCACCAAAGCAAGATGCTTTGAAGGATTTGCTCTGGTCTGTATTTCCTTATTCCTTTCTAAACAGCTTTTCTCCTCTTTCCTCTCCCATCTCTTCCAATGTCATATACCTCTCTCATTTGCCTTGTTGTTCCTGTTTACTGTCACCTCAAACCCCATTCTTAAGTCCTCCTGTGTCTTCTATCTCAGTCCCCCTTGCTATCAATAGCTATCCATTTTTGCACTGATACTATGGGAAGCTCTGTAGAATCATAGAATAGTTTGAGTTGGAAGGGACCTTAAAGATGGTCTAGCTCCAAACCCTCTGCCATAGGCAGGGACACCTTCCACCACCCCACGTTTCTCAAGGCCTCACCCAACCTGCCCTTGAACACCACCAGGGAGGAGGCATCCACAACCACCCCCGAGCAACCTGTGCCAATGTCTTCCCACCCTCACGATAAAGAATTTCTTCCTAACATCCAATCTAAATCTCCTCTCATCCATCCTAAGGCCACCTCCCCTTCTTTGTTCCCCAGCCTCTACAAGTAGCACAGGAACCAGTCAAAATTGGGAAACAAGTTTCATTTCTGGTCTGCACAAGGACACTTAAGAGCTGGCACTGCTTGTCATAATTGTTTGAAGTCCCCATAGAAAGCCCAAGGACTGTGCAGGCCACGGAGGTTTCGGAGCGATATGACTCATTTTGATGATAAATGCCTTAGTTGCAGAGTAACAAACATAATCCTTGAGATATTGTAGGTCTCACCTGCCTTGTGCAATGCATTAATAGACTTGTGGCTCTAAGAGATTTTTTTTTTTATTATTTCTCTTTTTGTTGTTGTTAAAGAGCAGAGACTAAATGCAGAGACAGACTTTCGATTTGCTGTTTTTTTCCAGACGCTGCTGCAGCTTAATGAATAAATAAGTACAAAATTAAAGTCTCATTACCCACCCCAAAAAGTCCCTGTCATTTGTTAAACCTTTCAGAGGAAGCCAGGAATGGGGGGAAGTGCCCATTAGAAGGATAAACATATCACAGCTCTGAATGTCAAACCAAATTGAGCAAAAATTAATTAACTTGGTGAGCATTAGAAGGGAGAGTCTGGTGTCAGCAGAGACTCTGTTTACCTGTTTGTATTTCCTGGGCTAGCTGGGAAGGCACCGGAGGCTGTGCAGGAATTGCTGTGTGCCAGGTGCAATCCTCACAGCTCACTTTCATGGAAGAAAACTCTCCCTCATTTCAGAAACCATTTTTCTTCCACCTTGAAGAAATTATCCATAAATGGGCTTTTCCCTGGTGCCAGACGCTCTGTGAGCTGAAACCCCTCTCAAGCTGGGGGACTTATTAACCCAAAAGATGTCCCTGAAATTGTTGTCCAAATCATTTGAAAGGAGTTTTGGATCATGCCCTGCCCCCACCAGTGCCAGCTGGTTTACAGCTACAGCTCAGCTTACAAATGATGCCCTGAAACTGAACTATCTGTGGCTGAGAGTTAATCCCCTTCAAATCAATAATTCCTGATCCCTGAAGCCATTGTATCCGTGATGGATGGCTGGCAAGTCAGAGCCAACTTTCTGAAGCCGTCCCTTTTCCTTCCCTTTCTGAAACAAGCTTCTTTTTATTATTATTTTGTTCCCCCTCTATTATTATACCAGCTGATAAAACAAATGTAATCAGCTCTTTTCTGCTCCATAAAATAGTTACTGCTAATTACTAGTTATTGGGCATAAGCTTCCTAGTGTCTCTGGAAGCTTTAGAGTGACTGGGAGTTAACAGCGATGATTGCTGGCGGAAGAGCCACTTGTGAGGGGTTACACATGGCACACCAAAGAGTTTGCAACTGACGTAAGCCAAAACCAAAAACAAACCTGATTGAAAGGGATGTTGATGATTTGTCAGATATTAATACACTTTTTAACATGTGTTGGAGTATGAGACTATTGACTGCAAATTGAAATTCAAGCCACTGCATCCACTAGATGCTTACTGGCCTTTTGCATACAAAACCACTTGATTTGTGTAGACAAGCACAGTAATTGCTTGGACAAAGAGCTGCTGCCTTGTGCTTACTTCATCTGAAAGTTGTTTCTGGGCATTAGGAAGGGCTAGAAAGAAGAAGACTCATTCAAAGTTATGCCTGTGAGATCATAGAATTATAGAATGGTAAGGTTGGAAGGGACCTCAAAGATGATCTTTGAGGTCCCTTCCAACCTTACCATTCTATGATTCTATGATTCTATCATCCAGTTCCAACCCCCTGCCATAGGCAGGGGCACCTCC
>VWZE01000551.1:71526-101171 GCA_013396675.1 Eubucco bourcierii
TTCCCCACCCAGCCCCTTCCCAGCAGCTGTAAAGAAGTAATCCCTTCAAATGCTTCTTTTGAAACAGTTTGCTTAAGCCTCAGGGGGATGATGTTGATGAGAGCTAGGAAATTAAGGGATTTGGTTTCTTCAAATTTGAGGAAACAGGAGGGAAATAATTTTGAGTAGAATGAAACCATTTTTTTTTTTAATTCTCTGAGTAATTTATAATTTTTTTTTAAAGGATAGCAAAAAACCTCACAAAAAAAAAAAAAAAACCCAACAATACAAAACATAGTTTCATTCAGATTGATTGATTTAATGGGTTTAACCCAGCAGAGGGGAGATTTAAATTACATGTTAGGAAGAAGTTCTTTGCAGTGAGGGCGCTGAGACACTGGCACAGGTTGCCCAGGGAGGTTGTGGCTGCTCCCTGCCTGGAGGTGTTCAAGGCCAGGTTGGAGGAGGCCTTGAGCAACCTGTTCTAGTGAGAGATGTCCCTGTCTATGGCAGGGAGGTGGAACTAGATGATCTTTGAGGTCACAGGCTCACAGTATGTTAGGGGTTGGAAGTGACCCAAAGAGGTCATCGAGTCCAACCCCCCTGCCAGAGCAGGACAAACAATCTAGCTCAGGTCACACAGTAACACATCCAGACAGGCCTTGAAAGGCTCCAGAGAAGGAGACTCCACAACCTCTCTGGGCAGCCTGTGCCAGTGCTCTGTGACCCTTACAGTAAAGAAGTTTCCCCTTGCTTTGAGCTGGAACCTCCTGTGCTGCAGCTTCCATCCATTGCTCCTTGTCCTATCCCAGGGAGCAAGTGAGCAGAGCCTGTCCCTCCTGCTCCTGACACTCAGCCCTCAAATACTTATAAACATTTATCAAATCCTGTCTCAGTCTTCTCTTCTCCAGACTAAGCAGCTCCAGGTCCCTCAGCCTCTCCTCACCAGGCAGTGCTCCAGTCCCCTCATCATCCTTGTAGCCCTTCACTGAACCTTCTCCAGCAGATCTCCGTCCCTCTTAAACTGGGTCCCTTCCAACCTAAACCACTCTATGATTCTAAAGCTTTACACATAACATCTTCTCCAAACACTCTTAAGAGGGAGACTTAAAATGTTTCTAAATAAGTCTGAAAGCACTTTTAAAAAGACAGTAATTAATGCAAAAAAAAACCCAAAACCCCAATCCAAACAACAAAAAACCGAACAACTAAACCCCAACAAAACAAATAAACAAAGTTCAACAAAAACAAACCAAAAAAAAAAAAAAAAGAAAAAAAAAAAAAAAAAATACAAAAAAAAAAAACCAAAAAAAAAAAAAAAAGGAAAGAAAAAGAAAACAACCCCAAATGAAACCAAACTAAAGCAAAAAAGACCCAACCACAGAATCCCCCAAAGAATACACCACTACAAACAAGAGTTACTGAGCAACCTGGTCTAGTTGAGAGGTGTCCCTGCCCTTGACCTTGGGAGGTTTGAGTAGATGTTCTCTAAGATCCTTTCCAACATAAGCCATTCTGTGATTTCCATTCTAGGAGCCTTGAAAGGATTCACCACAAGGAGTTTTCTGTTACTCACCCCAGTACTGCCTCTGAAGAGGCTCATTGAGTTCAGGATGGGTACTTTGGGTGCAGTGAAGTAAACGACAAACTGAAGTCATTTCCTTTTGTCCCTGTTGCTTTGCTCAGCACTTTTCCCCTCTCCTGTGTTTTCAGAACTTCAGGAGGACTTACACCAGGCGCGGTTGAAGCTGTGCATCAGCTCTTGGAAAGCAAGAGGCAATCCAAAAAGAAAATGAGAGAGGATATTTCAATTTGAGTTGTCTCTGCCAGCTGGCCAGCTGCCTGAGGAAAAGGATCAACAGAGAGCCTGGTCCGGATTTGCACAAAGGAGAAGTTCTATCTGCTGCCTCACACATCCCTCAGCTGTTGTTTGCTGCCCGTTTGGGTGGGCAGTGATGATTGCTATTGCAGCAGCATTATCTCCCTGCCTCCAAAGGGATGAAATCTGGCAGAGTCCATTTGTTTTGTATATTGACAATAATCCTTTGGTTTATGAGAATTGTGAAGGTCTTTAAAATAAATACCAAACCCAAGCAAAACAAAACTGTCAGCATTTAGCTGGAGCTTCTCAGGGAAGTTGAGCACTGGCTCTGCAAAGTGTTTATAGCACAGGCGCAGAAGGCTCTGACCAGCTCTCATCAGTTCTTTGCACCAGCAGATGGACACTGGAGCTTCGTGGACATGCTGCAACTGCTGCCAGCAGTGTGGGCTTCACCAGCTCACTCAGCTGCACCCCTAGCAGTGTGCTTGGGAATTTAGGACTCTGTCTTGAAGGAGATCAGCAGTCTGACAAGCAGCAGGTCATTAGCAGGTGGTGCTCCCCACCACACAGGCTCTAAGCAAGGATGTGGTGGCTGCAGGAGAGGGAAGATGATGATTTACCAAGCACAGCTGTGTGAAGAAACACACAATATCTCCAAGGAGGTTTCTCTTCTGGGCACACTCCATCATTCAGCCCTGGAGATGCAGAGAACCTGAAGCAGCAGATGATAGAATCATAGAATGTCAGCACTGTGCCAGTTTGAAAGGACTTCTGGGGATCTTCTAGTCCAAACCCTCCTGCTAAAGCAGGGTCACCCACAGCAGGTTGTTCAGGGTCACAATGTCCATGAGGGTTTGGAATCTCTCCAAAGAAGGAGACTCCACAGCTTCTTTGGGCAGCCTGCTCAAGGGATCCAACACCCTCCTGGGTCCCACTTTGTGTCCTTTACTCCTTGTCCTGCCACTGGGCACCACTGAAAGGAGTCTGGCCCCATCCTCTTGCTCCCCACCCTTTAGCTAGACACCCATCAGCATTAAGATCCCCTCTCAGAAGAGGCCAAGTGATCACTCAGTGAGCTGCATTCACCTGTTTATCACCTGCAGCACTGAAGGAGCAGAGTTGAGAGATGCAGATGTCATGTGGGATTGAAGTGTGGCGCACTCTTCTTAAGGCTCCAGAGGCTGCAAATTTCCGGTGAGATGTAGAGCAGGTGTATGAGATGAGTTTGCCAGGCCACAGCCATGATGACATTCACACAGCAGTTGGTACTTTCTGGAAGCTGAGCTCATCTCAGCTCTTTGACATGACCTGGCAAATCTACTCTGCCTTACAGAAATGGTCATATAGGAAGAAGCTGGCTTAGTTCCCCAGCTTTGGAAGCACTCCCTCATAGCCAGGTCTCTTCTAACCATTTCTTTCATCCACTCCTTACCCACCTTCCTTCCACCTCAGAAGAGTATTTCCATAAATCCTTTCCTGTGTTCTGTCTCCGTTTACAACGTGAGTCAACTCCCTCCTAACATTATCTTTCTACAGTCTTAGCTTAAAATAAGCTCAGGCTTTTTGTACAGTTGGGTATGCTGAAGGAACAGAGTTGTGGAGCTGACTCGATGCTAGAATATAGCTTCAGCTCTTTAGCTACTGGAAAGGGAATCCACATGGTTGCACATCCCTACCAAAGTTATCCTGAAAGCAACCAAATTCCTTGTCTGAACCAGAGGATATTTAGGATGGCCAGTAGAAGAAACTTCTTCACTGAAAGGGAACACTGGAACGGGTTACCCAGGAATCCCCATCCCTGGAAGTGTTTCAAAGAGGCATAGATGTGGTGCTGAGTGGTATGGTTAATCACCAGCCTTGGTAGAATTATATATATATAATCAATGGGCTGCATGATCTTAAAGCTCTTTTCCAAGCAAAATGACTCCATGATCTTTGCCTCTATTTTAGCAAAACCAATGCTCAGGGAGATTGTGTAAAAACAATGCAACCCGTGCTGCTGGTGCTAACCTGGAACCAGTTGGAGGTTCTTAGAATCATAGATTCATAGAATGGGAAGGTTGGAATGGACCTCAAGGATCATCTAGTCCCACCCCCCTGCCATAGGCAGGGACACCTCCCACTAGTACAGGTCACTCAAGGCCTCCTCCAACCTGGCCTTCAACACCTCCAGGGAGGGAGCAGCCACAACCTCCCTGGGCAACCTGTGCCAGTGTCTCACCACCCTCACTGTAAAGAACTTCCTCCTAACAACCAGCCTAAATCTTCCCTCTGTCAGTTTAAACCCATTGCCCCTTGCCCTGTCATTGCAAGACCTTGTCAACAGTCCCTCCCCAGCCTTCCTGTAGCCCCCTTCAGATACTGGAAGGCTACTCTAAGGTCTCCTGGAAGCCTTCTCTTCTCCAGGCTGCAGAGCCCCAACTCTCTCAGCCTGTCCTCATAGGAGAGCTGTTCCAACAAACAGGTTCTTGCCAACAAAGACTGACTTGCAGTTGGCCTCCAAGCATCATCTGGATTCTTCCATATCCTTTGTTTCCACACAGACTCTCCAGGCCTCCGGGACTGCTTCCGAGGCACCGCCGCTCTGGCTGAAGTTGTTGGACGCCCTGTTAGATCCTTCGCCTGCAGGGCTGTTGTCTTGTCGTTATTAGCAGGGGGATTAGAAGTTTGAGGCCTCAGAGCTTAATGGGCTCAGTGGGTGGAGAGCATGGCACTAGCTGTGAAAATGACAAAAATCGATAGCTAATCCAGTGCAGTCAGTCAACCTTTTCAAAGCCTCATCCCTATTGATTGCCAAGCGCTGCTCTTTCTGTCCCTTGACGTAATCAGTCTGTTTGCTCAGCAGACACACTCGCTCTCCTCCACTCTCCCCCCCAAACTCGTGGGGGCTTTTTACACTTAGAAATGGATTACTTAGATCCCACCAGCTTTTCATCTCTCTAGCTGCTGTCAGAGGGATGATTAAAGGGGAGGCAGACTGGGCAACCATCTCCTACAAATCAAGGAAGAGCTGACCTGGGGTGTGATGGATGTTTCAGGAAAGGAGCAGGCAAGCTTTGACGTGGGAGGAATGGAGGACATCTGGGCAGGTTAGATAGTTACAAGCCAAGTAGAGAATGCAGGGGAAAAAAAAAAAATATTCCTTCCATCTCCTTTCCCCATCACTTTGAAGATACATCAGAGTCACCATGCTGATAGAAAAAGTCTCTGAGGCACTATGTGAATTTAGGGATTAGGATGCAAATACCTCAAGGCAAGGTTTCATCTTCCAGAGAGAACACCATCATTTTTTTCCTTCATCCATCCTGCTCTGGCTATTTGCAAGACAAATTTTAGGGTTATCCAGACATCTTTGGGAAAAAAAAAAAAAAACAAAACCAAAACAAAACCCCCACACCAACACAAGGACTCCTGTTGCTAGAAGCAGCCCAGCACAGCGGTTCTGAGTTGGTTCCTCCCTGAGCTGAGATCTCTTTTACATGAGCTAGAAGTGTGGAGCAGATTCAGCTAGGATAGCCCAGTCTTTCCAGTCTGATTCATAATTGTCCACTTCCAATAAAGAAGGTTCAGTTCACAGGAGCTAGAGTATTTTTGAAATGAAGACACCAATTATTAGGTGTGCTTGGTGATGCTTCCAATTGCCTCCAAGAACCAAATGATCCAAGGAGTAATATCAAAATGAACACAATTTGCATCGGCAAAATACAATACACCAACTGTGGCTGCTCTCCAGCTGCTGAGCCATGTGGGCATTCCATAGCACAGGCAGAGCATCTGCAGAGCTGGACTCGCTCTGGGGTGTCTCTGCAGGTGAGAGATCTCCAAACCCACTGAACAATGGTGCAAAGAATCATAGAATCATAGAATGGTAAGGTTGGAAGGGACCTCAAGGATCATCTAGTTCCAACCCCCTGCCATAGGCAGGGACACCTCCCACTAGTACACAAAGAAAATGGGAAGGCTTTCTCTGCCCATGTCACTCATCTCTGCCCACTGCTGTCAGCAGCTAGGGCTGGGCCAACCATCAGATGAGTGGCAGAAGCTCTCTGTGAATGATTCTGCCTTCCACAATGGAAGAGAAAGGGAAGAAGAGAGAGAGAGAGATATTGATGACATGGGAAGAAATTAAACCGGCTGGAACGGAAAGAAGAATAAGCCAATGAAACAGGGACAAAGAGACACAAACCCCATCTGGAGTCCTGTGTGCAGTTCTGGAGCCCTCAGCACAGGAAGGACATGGAACTGTTGGAGCAGGTCCAGAGGAGGGCCCCGAGGATGATCAGAGGGCTGCAGCAGCTCTCCCATGAGGACAGGCTGAGCGAGTTGGGGCTCTGCAGCCTGGAGAAGAGAAGGCTTCCAGGAGACCTTAGAGTAGCCTTCCGGTATCTGAAGGGGGCTACAGGAAGGCTGAGGAGGGATTATTGATAAGGTCTTGTAATGACAGGACAAGGGGCAACGGGTTTGAACTGGCAGAGGGGAGATTGAAACTGGATGTTAGGAGGAAATTCTTTACAGTGAGGGTGGTGAGGCACTGGAACAGGTTGCCCAGGGAGGTTGTGGCTGCTCCCTTCCTGGAGGTGTTCAAGGCCAAGTTGGAAGAGGCTTTGAGTGACCTGTACTAGTGGGAGGTGTCCCTGCCTATGGCAGGGGGTTAGAACTGGATGATCTTTGAGGTCCCTTCCAACCTAACCGTTCTATGATTCTATGATTAAACCAGTATGGTACTCAACTCTTGATGGCAATGTGGTCACCATCACCACTGGGGAAGTCCCAGATTGGATTCGATAGCAGATGGGAACTGGATTCTGGGACTGAATTCAGGAACACACAGATCAGGATTGAAAGCACCAGCTGTTGAAGAAGAACCTGGTGATCTCTAAAGATATTGCCCATGGGTTGCAATCCCTTCTTGGTCAGCTGAGGGTCACCTGTCCTGTCTGCTCCTCCCTGCAGGTGTCACTTCTGACTGACTGCACCGTAATGTGTGGCACAAGATGTGGCACAGAAGCAAGCCTAACCCAGTCCTTGGCAGTCACTCTGCCCAGCAGCTTCTCACTGCCAGAAGCAGTTCAGAAGGTGCCTTGCTGAGCAGAGACTGAGCTGTGAAGTCAAATCCCTGAACAGAAGCAGTTCTGGTATCGTTCAAACCAGGACTACTGTCCTGGCAGAGGAGGACAGGGCAAGCAGAAAAGGCTGGAGCAGCCAATAGAGGCTGCAACTCAGGGCAAGGCCCCAGATTCTAGCCCTGCTGGGAAAAAATCCCTGGCACCCAACCTGCAAACTAAGCACAGGAGGGGGACCAGAAGGGGACAGTGGGTTAGCTGGGACTTCGCAGCAGCTTCACCTGTGCTCACTCCCCAGCCCTGAAGTCAGACCAGGGCAGCACTGTTATTTGAAGTGGGTATTGTCCTCATGGTGGTTTGTTGATTTACCACTCCACACTGACCTGGCACCGTTAGTCTAGGGAGATAAGGAAGCATAATTTGCTGTAATGTTTTGCTCCCTGGGCTGCTTTGCTGTGCCTCAAACACAGCAGACAAATTCTGTCTGTCAAACCCAGTTACATTTCATTCCATCTCCTGTAGCTGGGATCACAGGGCAGACATTTATCAGGCAAGCAACAGAATTACCAAATTGCATTCCTGAAACAATTGAACAAAAAAGCCCCTCTGCAAGTGAGCTCAGTGGAAGGGGAGACCAAAACACCCACAATTTTTCATTGTAAATTACATCGAGGCATCTGCTGTCATGAAACCCACCAGAGCAATGCCAGCAACGCAGCAGCCACGGAAGAGCAAGATATTCTCAAGCAGAGGCCCACTTCTTAACCACGAGATGTTTCTTCTGTGCCATCCACTAATATGCATAATCCCAAACCCACAGGTTTCAAGAGCAAAGCTGCCTCTGTGTGTGCTGCTCCAGCTTGCTCCAGGCTAACAGGAAAGAATAGCTCTGGGCTCCTCAGCAATGGTGTTATATTCACAGAATCACAGAATGTCAAGTTGGAAGGGACCCCAAGGATCATCCCCAAGGTCCAACCTTTCTAGGTGATGGTGTGGTTGAAATGAGCTAGCTCAGCACCCTGCCAAAATGAGTCTTAAAACTGTCCAGTGGAAGGGAAACCATCACTTGCCTTGCGCGATGGTTCCAGTCTCTGACTGTTCTCATGGGGAAACAGGTTCCTCTGGAGTCCAACTGCTATCTCCCCAGGAGAAACTTGTGCCCATCACCTCTTGTCTTTTCCATGGGGCTCCCTGTAAAAAGGGAGCCTCCATCCTCCTGGTAGCCACTCTTAATATTTCTACCTGCAGATGGGACAATCTGGCAGCAGTGGCCACCATAGGTCCCATTCCTACCCAGTTAGTGGTAATAGCCTTGTCTGAAGACCTCTGGTACAAAAAGAAGGGGAGACACTGAAAATCAGCTTTGTAGAGCCATATAGGAAGGTCTGCTGGCCAAAGTGCACTTATTTTAATGAGGATTCAGTGAGTAAGTCCCACAGCATCTTCAGCTGGCATGATCCAGCACACAAAGAGAAGGAATCAGTCTGAAACAGCGTCTGCTGTCAGAGGATAGCTGGCAAACTTCTGACAAAGAGTTTTTCCACTGATGATGTTTGTCTCCAGGACCTTGCTGAGTTAGTCCCTGTCCCAGGCAGCAGCCTGCCAGTTGACCTTGCAAAGCAGATAGACTTCAGCAAAGAAGTCTCCTTGAGGAGACCATAACCCGGGGACCACGTTGCCTGAAGAACAGGTTCTGGGTCTTGTGCAGTTTTACTTCCAAACTCTTCACACCAGGCCCAGGCTCCTGATGCCTGGGGATGTCACTCTGCCTGGTCCCCATCCCAGGGTGGCAATTGCATGTATCCCTGTAGCAGCATCTTTCCAACTGCCACTTTTCATGTGTCATCACACATGACACTTCCACATACTCTTCCTGAGTGCTGTTATGCTGGTTTGAGGCTAATTGGAATATTTCAATGAAAAAAAAAAAAAATAGATTATAGGCTGTGAAAAGCAAACAGTGGTGATGTCTACTTCACTCATAGGCTTGCTGAGATGTATAAAAACAAGGACACAAACACAGGTAACACAGAGATTCTCTGGGAGCTGCTGTGTCTTCTGGCCTCTCTGCTGCATAACCTAACTAACCACTCTGCTTCTAACCTCCCTTGCCCATCCTCCAAACTCACCTTGTATGTAAGGCAGACCCTGGGGTAAGTTAGAGGGGTGGGGAGAAGGTGGAAGGGTGGTTGGGAGCCCCTCCTGGGGTCTCTGATTTCTGGGAGGGGAGTTGTGTTTCTGTATTCCCTTTAACTTGTCTATGTCTGTAACTATTCCTGTCTGTTGTGTGTATCTCTGCTTGTGCATTGTGCTGAGCTGTAAATAGAGCTTCAGTCCTTCGCTTCCAGCCAGCTGAAAATCTGGGTTATTTAGTCTGGGTAATTTTTCATAGTGTGAGTGGGCAGGTAACTCCCAAACCATCGCAGCTGTATTTTCTAATTACAAAAGAGTCAGTTCTTTCAGCACCAGGAACATTATATGTCCCGCAAAGAAGGATGGTTGAAAGGGACAGAGAGATGTAGCTGCACATGTTCTGTTCCTGAAGCCTGGTAGCTCACTCAGGAGCTCATTATGGACTGAGTTGTCCCTGAAGGCCCACACTGCCCAAGCAACCACAGTGCCCAAGCAACCAGTACCTCGGTTCCTCCCCAGCTCTCCTGCCTGCCTGCCATGGCTGACAGCCTCCCTCTCCACTGCTCTTTCTGCTGGCTATGATCTGCAAGGGTTAGGATTCCCCTTTGATCCTCAGCTTAGCCTTGGGAAGATGTTGCTTTACCAGCCAGGAGGGAGAGGATGAAGCATTCCCCAATTAGTAACTCCCTGCTTTGTTCTTCAGTGGGGTTGTACATTTGCTGCTGTGGCTTGGCTTTTAACATCCCTTTTGATCTCCCTCCCACACAAGTAAGATGATGTTTGAACAATATCCATTGGAAATAAGCACATTTCCTCTAAGTGTGAGGGAAACAACCACTGATGACATGAGAGGTACCTTCACATTGGGACAGGTCACTTCTAACCCCCTTCACACCACTGCCTGTCTCAGAAGGCTCACTCCCTTTGGCTTTGCACAGTCAGAGAGAGTCCAGCTGTCACCAGGGTATGCCTCAGAGCAGCTCTGTCTTCTCTGCAGACCAGATAAAGAGAGTAAGTTGCTAGCAAAGGTGCCCAAGATTGTTAAGTGAAGTAAGCAATGTGATCTCCTCCAAGCTGCTCCTTAAGGGGCCATTTTTCAGCTGAGATGCCAGAACAAAGTCCTGACTGCCTGCAATAAATAAAAATCCTATTTTTAATATTCTGCAAGGGAGAAGCTCTTATCCCAGGGGCAATGACTATGTTTTCCTGTGAGTGGAGGTGTTAACCTTGTTGTACTGACTACGTTTGAGCCTAAATTGCTGCTAAAAAAGAATGATTTTGTTAATGTGATGATGACCTTTTCCAGGAAAGCTTTGTAGATGCTGAACAGTGCTTAATAGGGACAGCAGTGCTGACTAGATCATGCTATAAAATAACTAACTTCATTGTTTGACAGGACAAAATACTCCTCTTAAGGTGCTGAAAAGCAGATTCCCAAATCTATATTTAGGCACAGAAAATCATAGAATGGTAGGGTGCTACAGTCCTAAGGCTATGTCTGATTTTCCAGAGAAAATTCCAGTCTAGGGGATAAACAGTTTTAGGGATTGGACACAGAATAATGTAAGGTGAGTTTATCTCCTTCCATTGGACTGCTAAATATCTTATATCACAGTATCACAGTATCACCAAGGTTGGAAGAGACCTCAAAGCTCATCAAGTCCAACCCATCACCACAGACCTCAAGACCAGACCATGGCACCAAGTGCCACCTCCAAACCTGCCTTGAACACCTCCAGGGACACTGACTCCACCACCTCCCTGGGCAGCCCATTCCAGCAGGCAATGACTCTCTCAGGCAAGAACTTTCTCCTCACCTCCAGCCTAAACTTCCCCTGGCACAGCTTCAGACTGTGTCCTCTTGTTCTGGTGCTGCTTGCCTGAGAGAATAAAGCAACCTCCTCCTGGCTACAAGCACCCTTCAGGTAGTTGGAGACAGCAAGAAGGTCTGCCCTGAGCCTCCTCTTCTCCAGGCTAACCATTCCCAGCTCCCTCAGCCTCTCTCCATAGGGCTGTGCTCCAGGCCTCTCCCCAGCCTCGTTGCCCTTCTCTGGACACGCTCAAGCACCTCAATGTCCTTCTTCAATTGAGGGGCCCAGAACTGGACACAGGACTCAAGATGTGGCCTAAGCAGTGCAGAGTCCAGGGGGAGAATGAGCTCCCTGCTCCTGCTGGCCACACTATTGCTGATGCAGGCCAGGATGCCATTGGCCTTCTTGGCCACCTGGGCACACTGCTGGCTCATGTTTAGGTGGATGTCAATCAGCACAAGCTTGTTTTCAATCTCTCTGGCTGCCTTGTGCTTTCCTTCTGGCTTCTTTGCTCTGCCTGTGACCTTGCATGCTGCCTGCCTGATCTTGTTTGCAAAGGCTGTGATACAGCCTCTCTGGTTCTTTGTGTCCAGGGAGGATGTCTTTGTGCTGTTGTTGAACTGTAAATACATGTAAATATAGCTTGTACTTCTTTGTTGCCTTTTCTATTTCATCCACTTTTTAAAATATAATTTCATTTAACTTCCAAGATTCTGCGTTAAGTGTGGTAAAGCTACTCCAGGGGGGTAAATTTCCAATTTGTGGAGTAGTTAATCCAAACCACAACACAGGGGTTGGAGGGGACCTCTGGAGATCATCAAGTCAATGGTAACCTGGCTTGTGTCCAGCAGGGATAGGGAAGTGATTGCCCCCTTGTACCCAGCTCTGGTGAGGCCACACCTCGAGTATTGTGTTCACTTTTGGGCACCTCACTACAAGAAGGACGTGGAGGTGCTGGAGTGAGTGCAGAGGAGGGCAAGGAAGCTGGGGAAGGGCCTGGAGTATAAATCTTATGGAGAGCAATTGAGGGGGCTGGGGATGGTTTGAAAAAGAGGAGGCTGAGGGAAGATCTCATCACTGTCTACAGCTACCCAAAAGGAGGTTGTGGAGAGGTTGGTGCTGGTCTCTTCTCACAGGTAAATAATGATAGAACAAGGGAGAATGACCTCAAGTTGCAACAGAGCAGGTTTAGACTGGATATTACAAAATATTTTTTGGCAGCAAGAGTGTTCAGGCATAGGAATGTGCTGCCCAGGGAGGTGGTGGAGTCCCCAACCCTGGCTGTGTTTATAAAGCTGTTTGGATGTGGTGCTTGGGGATATGGTTTAGGGTGCACCTTGCAGAGTAGAGATATCAGTTGGACTTGATGATCCCGAGAGCCTTTTCCATCTGGAATGTTTCTGTGATTCTATGAGCTCAGCTCCTCTGCCAGAGCAGGTTCACCTACAGCAGGTGCCACAGGATGCCATCTGAAGTGCACCTGAACAAGGACTGATGTATTTATTTCAGAGCCCATTTTAGCCCCTCAGATTTGCAAATTCAACCTTAGATATCCAGTGGACATAAGTAAAGGTGATGAAATCAGCTAACCATTACATAAATGGTAAATAAGGAATTACTTTTTCAGGCACTTATTAAACACTTAACCAGCATTTGTACCTGCAAGTGCCATGCTACGAGGTGGTTTTAACAGGTTCGTTTGGGATTCAGATTGCAAAGATGCTAATTGGTGTTTAATAGCTTTGCAATTGATCTCTGTCATCTTACACTGTGGGAAAATGCTAAAGCATATTTCAGCACAAGGGAAAATAGGACAATGTAATGCAATATTAACCATAGCATCAAGATACACACTTATTGCAGCTAGAGAAAGCCAAACAAAGCTTCACAAGAAGCAATTTGCTAGCTCAAAACTGTATTAAATGTCAGTATTTCGTCTCAAGCCACCCACAGAATTTTTGGAGGCAACAGTTTCAGGTGGTGATTAAGAAATCAAGCTTATATGTAATAATGAGGGCTACACAGTTAGAACCATAGAGTTGTTTTGGTTGGAAAGGGCCTCTAAGATCATCAAGGCCAACTGCCAACCTAACACCACCACGGCCAGTAAACCATGTCCTCAGGTGCCATGGCCACACACTGCTTGAACACCTCCAGGGATGGTGACTCCACCATACCTCTGGGCAGCCTGTTCAAATGCCTGACCACTCATGTAGGAAAGACATTTCAGGCCATTTCCTCTCCTTCTATCACCTGCTGCTAGGGAGAAGAGATCAACCTCCACCTCACTGCAACCTCAGAGAAGAGATCAACCTCTACCTCAGTGCAACCTCAGAGAAGAGATCAACCTCTACTTCACTGCAACCTCAGAGAAGAGATCAACCTCTACCTCAGTGCAACCTCAGAGAAGAGATCAACCTCTACTTCACTGCAACCTCAGAGAAGAGATCAACCTCTACCTCACTGCAACCTCAGAGAAGAGATCAACCTCTACCTCACTGCAACCTCAGAGAAGAGATCAACCTCTACCTCAGTGCAACCTCAGAGAAGAGATCAACCTCTACTTCACTGCAACCTCAGAGAAGAGATCAACCTCTACCTCACTGCAACCTCAGAGAAGAGATCAACCTCTACCTCACTGCAACCTCAGAGAAGAGATCAACCTCCACCTCACTGCAATCTTGGAAAAGAGACCAACCTCCACCTCACTGCAATCTTGGAAAAGAGACCAACCTCCACCTCACTGCAACCTCCTTTGAGGGAGTTGTAGAAAGCAATGGGGTCTCCCCTCAACTTCTCCAGACTAAACAATCCCAGATCCCTCAGCTGCTCCTCACCAAATATGTTCTTCAGATCCTTCACCAGTTTTGCTGCCATTCTCTGGACATGCTCTAACACCTCAATGTCCTCCACATAGCCAGGGCCACAAAACTGAACCCAGTATTTAAGGGGTGGCCTCACCGGTACTGAGGCACAATCACTTCTCTGGTCCTGTTGGTCACACTATTCCTGGTCCAGGCCAGGATGCTGTTGGCTTTCTTGGCCCACTCAAGCACACTGCTGGCTCACGTTCAGATGGCTGTCAACCAAGCAATTGTGTAACATGCACACACACCCAGAACATTGCTCTTTTTAATAATTAAGTATATATCAGTATGTTTACAAGATCCTGGGCACTGCCTTGTGTGAGTGCTGACATAGCTCAGTTTATGATTATGATTGCCTGATTCTTATACATTTATTGCTCTCTTTGGTGACCCAGAACTAACCAGGCTGCAGTTGAAGGCTTGTCTGGGTATTTCTGAGCACATATGGATTTAGCCCATGCAGAATGTTTCTGGTACCTTGGAGCAGGACACTGAAACCTAACATGGGGTTGGCTTTTACAGCAGGGAGACATCATTTGTTGGTTTTATGACAAGTCAGCATACTTGAGGCTGCAAGGGGCATGGCAACCCAGAGGAGATGGAGAGCTCTTCCTACTCTACTATAAAAATAGAAAAGGAGGAGTGTTAAGAGGACTTAATTGCAGTAATTAGTTCCAAACATCACTGCTAGCACCACAGTGAGCTAAGCAGGCAGGTAGGGCAATGCAGGAGGCAGCATATGGTGCATGTATCTACAGCCTTCTCCCTTCAAGCCGAGTTCCTGAGGTAAGGATGAAGTCATCTGCAGGAAGGCAAGAATTTGCCTTGTGAAGAGTGCTGGCTCAACAAGAAGGGCTTGAAATAACTCCACTGCCTTAGCATCCTCCAGAGCTTTAACATCAAAGGAGACAGGGCTTAACTTAGCCAAAGGTGCATGAGCTGGATGGGTGCTCTGGGGCTGGAACCTGTATCAGCCTCACTGGTTATTCCACCTGATATCATCAGATGCACAAAACTGTCAGAGGCATCACTGTTTGTCCACACCAAACCATCATTTGAGGTTCTTGATAACTTAACTCTCTGTATTGAGCTACAGTTTCATTATGGAGTTTTATTCCCATTATAAGTAATCTGTCTCTGATGACTTCTCTGGTCCTGAAAAATGAGCAGCCACTCCTGATCATGCAGGTTTTTAATCTGAAAAGACATTCAGAATACTGTTTCTCAGGGAGTTGTTTTTTTTTTTTAAGGGACACTGCCAAATGCAATCTGCACCAACTGCTTTGAATTCCTTATGTAGGTGTTGTGAGATTCCCATTATTTGCCAAGGGAAATACCAGTAGAGAGGATTGTTAGGGGTCAGTAAAGGGCTCCGAGTCCTTGGTTTCCCATCTGTTTTGTGTTGGTATCTACCTGATTAGCTGGTAAAGAAAACATTTCACATAATCATAGATTCATAGTATGGTAAGGTTGGAAGGGACCTCAAGGATCTTCTAGTTCCAACCCCCTGCTATAGTCAGGGACACCTCCCACTAGTACAGGTCACTCAAGGCCTCCTCCAACCTGACCTTGAACACCTCCAGGGAGGGAGCAGCCACAACCTCCCTGGGTAACCTATGCCAGTGTCTCACCACCCTCACTGCAAACAACTTCCTCCTAACATCCAGTTTCAATCTCCCCTCTGCCAGTTCAAACCCATTGCCCCTGCCCTGTCATTGCAAGACCTTGTCAATAGTCCCTCCCCAGCCTTCCTGTAGGCCTCTTCAGATACTGGAAGGCTACTCTAAGGTCTCCTGGAAGCCTTCTCTTCTCCAGGCTGCAAAACCCCAACTCTCTCAGGCTGTCCTCATAGCAGAGCTGCTGCAGCCCTCTGAGCATCTTTGTGGCCCTCCTCTGGACCCGCTCCAACAGTTCCATGTCCTTCCTGTGCTGGGGGCTCCAGAACTGTACACAGTAATCTGAGGCTTGATATTTATATGAACAGATTCAAGATACCAGCAACAGATCAGACTGCCTAGAGAGGGTGTGAAGTCTCCATCTCTGGAGGCATTAAAAATCTCCCTGGATGTGTTCTTGGGTGATTTACTCTAGGTAATCCTGCTCTAGTAGGGGGGTTGGACTAGATGATATTCAGAGGTTCCTTTTAACCCCTGCCATGCTGTGATTCTCTGTGGCTTAGAGCTAAGCCTGATTCCCATGCCTCTGAAGTGAATGCACTTAGTCTGCCACACTCATGCAACCTACCTGAGCAACTAATTCCCAGAAACAAACAGAGAAGTGCTTACCCACCGATGGGCATTTGTTTGCTTTCAAGAGCTGCTGAACATGTCAAAATATTGACAAGGCTGGTAAGTCCCAGGAGTGGCCTGGGAATGCTGCAAGAATCAAAACTTAATTATCATTTGTGTTTCTTTGTTCTTGGGTTGTTTAATTTTTATGAGTTATGAAACTCATATGTGTAGATCTAGGCAGAGAGAAGAATTTCTATGCAAACAAATTACTGTAATTAACTTCTCCCATAACACCACTGTAAATGAACAGTGACCCAGAAACAGAACAAAAACACAGACATGCAGTCAGGCTCCCTCTTTTCCCACCAGTGGTCCTTGAGGAAGCTGTGTGGGGCTATGAAGATGATAATGAGGACCAGAACACCTCTCTCATGAAGAAAGGCTGAGGGATTTGGGGCTTTTAATTCTAGAAGAGAGATGACTAAGAGGGGATCTTCTCAATACATATCAATAGTTAAAGGATGGGCTCAGTCTTTATTTTCAGTGGTGGCCAGAAACAGGACAAGAGATAATGAGCATAGATTTGAAGGTAAGAAGTTCTACCTATACATGACAAGGAATTTTTAATTTTTTTTCTTCATTGGGAGTGGTGGAGCACAGGACCAGGCTGCCCAGAGAGGAGGTGGACTCTCCATCTAGGGAATCATTCAAAGCCCACCTGGATCCTGTCCTGTGCAGCTTGTTCTAGGTGAACCTTCTCTGGAAGGGGCTCTGGACTAGATGATCTCCAGAGATCCATTCCAACACCTATTATTGTGTGATTCTAAAGATGAGCAAATACAAAAGCATGCAGAGCTCCTGTGACTCACCATGGGTGAGAAACTAGGTCCTTGCTCCAACACAAGGAGGACATCAAACTGCTGGAGCAAGTCCAGAGGAGGCCATGAAGATGCTCAGAGGGCTGCAGCAGCTCTGCTGTGAGGACAGGTTGAGAGAGTTGGGGCTGTGCAGCCTGGAGAAGAGAAGGTTTCAAGGAGACCTTAGAGTAGCCTTCCAGTATCTGAAGGGGGCTCCAGGAAGGCTGGGGAGGGACTATTGACAAGGTCTTGCAACGACAGGACAAGGGGAATGGGTTTGAACTGGCAGAGGGGAAATTGAAACTGGATGTTAGGAGGAAGTTGTTTGCAGTGAGGGTGGTGAGACACTGGCACAGGTTGCCCAGGGAGGTTGTGGCTGCTCCCTCCCTGGAGGTGTTCAAGGTCAGGTTGGAGGAGGCCTTGAGTGACCTGTGCTAGTGGGAGGTGTTCCTGCCTATGGCAGGGCATTGGAACTGGATGAGCTTTGAGGTCCCTTCCAACCTAAACCATTCTATGCTTTAATTCTATGATTCTACTTTTCTATTAGAAATGGTTGAGCTCATGGCCCAGGTAAAGACTATGCACAGATTCACTAAGGTTATATATTTAATTCATTTTGCCAAGTTCTTGGATTCCCTGACAGATTATGAGAGATCCTATACCTTGGTGGGTGTTTGTAGAAAACAAGGAAGTCACTCCTTAAGCTAGAAATGTACCAAAATATGAGCCTTCTGCCAATCTGTCATTACAATTTCTTGTCCAGTGATCTGCAGCTGGGCTTAAGCATGCTTGGTGGCCTTATACATACATATATAGAATCATAGAATTGTTTCTGTTGGAAGAGACCTTTAACTTTCAACCTAAGACCACCATGGCCATTAAACCATGTCCTGAAGTGCCACGTATACATGCTTCTGGAATACCTGACTAAAGTGTCTATGTGTATATATACACAGGTATATCTGCATATATATAGAGATATAGATATAGATATAGATAGATATATATAGATATATATAGATATACACACACACATACATACAGATGTGCACACAGTGGAGCAGTGTCTGTCCAGAGAAATGCCTTCAGGATAAGAATAAGTTCAACAACATTTTCCTCCACCGATCAGACTATGCTAAGCAAATGGTCACTGCAATGCAGACCAAGTGACCATCTTGGACTGCTACCTGCTCTGGGGAAGAAGATGATTTTGTGGCTCAGATGAGAAGCTGCTGCTGTGGCAGTACCACACAGTGGTATTTGTGCTGAAGCACTGGATACCTGCAATACCTTCCTGTGAACCAGAATGTGTTTTGTTAACTTAACTGAGATAAAAGATGCAGTCTGGGCAAGCCAGTAACAGGTTCATGGCGGAGATGGAGAATCACAAAACTCTCCCGGAATAAAGTCAAGTCAGTCATTTGCTCCCACTAACAGAGACTGGTTAATTCCTGTGGGCAAAGCATTATTTTTATTCTATTTAGTTCTGATCTGTGAATTTTTGTTTCATGCCATGACATTGCACAGGTATGTTTACTACTCAATGGGCTATGTGGCCTTATTTCTGCCAGTCACAGAATCACACAATGGCGAGGGTTGGAAGGGACGTCTGGAGATCATCAGGTCATACAAGTCAGATGGGTGATATGGACTGACTGTAACAGGTAAAATTAAAATCAACAAAACCACTTACAGACTGTGATTCTTGTCACCAGAACAACAAAAAGAATCACTCCTGTGCATGTTCCTGGTAAACAAACCAGAAAGGTCACTGCTGGCGCAGATGAAAATCTGAGGTTTCTAATTAAAAATCTCTGCTTATTTCTTCTTCCTCTGAGTTCAAGTTGCTCCTTGATGTTTCTGCACAGGGGATACTGCCTGTGTCCTCACAGGTAGAACCTGATCAAAAGGAAAAGAAGAGAAAAAAGAAAATATGGTCCCCTGGTTATATGAAGGTGCTATTTTTTCCACTGTCCACCACTGCCCCAGGTCTCAGTTCAAGCAGCTATCCCAGGCTGCTGCACTGGATGTCACTGCTCAAGAACACTCATGCTTGGGGAGCAGACTCTGGATTGCAGTGAACTGTGCCCATATTCAGAGTGCTGGGCATAATAGCAAACAAGAAAACCACCAGGAGTGACCAAGCTACTCAGTGCTTTGGTGCTTTTGCAGGCATTTGGCTGTGAATCTTTACTTCTTGCTGTTTGAGACCAATCTTCCAGTAATTCATCTTGCCTCCCCGAAGCCCAGAAGCTAGGATGCAACAGAGTTCTGCCCAGTGAAGGATCATTCTGCAGCACAGAACTGTAGCAGCAGGGGACATTTTGCAGCAGGGGATCATTAAACACTTGACTTAAATGAAAACTTAAGAAAGTTGCTTTGAATACCAAATGTCTTCTCATTGCCTCATCAAATGCCTGTGATGTTGCCCCCCACTCAGTGAAGAGCTTTCCAGAACAGGTTCACTCAGCTAATTTTTGCCACCTCCGTATTTCATCTGTGACCAAAGTGACTGTAGATGAGTATGACACAGAGAGTTGTTGTTGTTTTTTTTTTAACACTCTGACACGATTTGAAATGTAGAGAAGTAGTCTGTCAGAATCTAAATATTCACTGAGGCTTCGCCCTTAATAAGCACCGGTGGAGATGCTCCACTGCTGCCTTCGAAGTGCACCACAAATTTTATGAGGTTAAACGTAAATAATTATCAGTTCTCAGCTTCACATCCAGGCAGGAGAGATGCCAAGAACTGGTGTGTTTATCTTCAGATCTATTGGGAAATTTCCCAGGAGCATGAGCTCTCAGACATTTAGTCAAAACATCTACTGATAACTGTCTCCAGAACATTCAGCAGCTCTTTGATTGACATATTTCTCATCAACAAGTTGGCTTTGTTTACTCGTCTCTGAGAAATACATAGGCAATGATGAGGGGAAAAAAAAAAAAATACAACCAGACTTTTCTCTTCTTAGACTTTCTTCTTCTGGCAAGACAGGTTTTATTTCAGGAACTGCTACCAGCCCAGATTTGTAGCATTAACCAGCTGGGCTATGCCAAAATGGCCATGCAGAACAGCTTGCAAATACTCCTTGAGGAGTTTTCCAGCAGCAATGATCTGAAGCAGGATCAGCAGAAGGAAAAGAATGCTACCAGTAATTTCCTTTTTTTTTCCCTTCAGCCCACCTCTGCTGCCTGAGCATGGCTTTGCCAGTGCTGTCAATCACACTTTATCAGAAGTCAATTCCGTGTCTCCACAAAACACACACAGACACACAAATCCTGATAGCTGTCAGATCCAATTTTACTTTCCTTAATTGCATACAATTGTTTCTTATCAGACTGACCTACCCTAATCCTCTCCTTCCTCTGCAATTTTATGACTCCTAAAATCCTGCCAGAAGTTGCTTAGGCTCTAATTCTGACATGCAGCTGAGACAAGCCAGTAGCAGCAGCAGCAATTCAGTTTGTCCATCTCAAAAACACCTGGAATACTGCCTGACCTCACCAGCTTGTTGCAGAATCCACTTACAGACAAAATGAATTGCTTAATTTATGGACCACATCACAAGACTTCATGCATCTATGTTTTCTTGCAGCACCGCTGACTATGGTACCTAAATATGAAGAAATTAAACTGCTAGAGGGAAGAATTTGGTGATTCTTTTCTTGCCACATTAATTCATGCAGTGGGACCCAAACCATTCTAGGGAGAATAGTGGGCACTGGTGTGAATTCTAACCCTGAAACACTTTTCAGTGAGGTGTCCAGTTCTGGGACACTCAGTTCAAGAGAGATATTGAGGTACTGGAGCATGTCCAGAGAAGGGCAGCAAGGCTGGTGAGGGGCCTGGAGCACAGCCCTGTGAGGAGAGGTTGAGGGAGCTGGGAGTGTGCAGCCTGCACAAGAGGAGGCTCAGGGCAGACCTCAATGCTCTCTAGAACTACCTGAAGGGAGGTTGTAGTCAGATGGGGTTGGTCTCTTCTCCCAAGCAACCAGCAACAGAATGAGGGGACACAGCCTCAAGTTCTGCCAGGGGAGGTCTAGGCTGGATGCTAGGAGGAAGTTCTTGACAGAGAGAGAGAGAGACTGGCATTGGAATCAGCTGCCCAGGTAGGTGGTGGAGTCACTGTCCCTGGGGGTGTTCAAGAGAAGCCTGGATGGGGCACTTAGTGCCATGGTCTGGTTGATTGGCTAGGGCTGGGTGATAGGTTGGGCTGGATGAGCTCAGAGGTCTCTTGCAACCTGGTTGATTCTATGATTGTATGAACTACCACCTGTCTGTCACTTTTCTTGGACTCAGTTTTGCCAGGTTTAAAAGACACAAAAAGGAAAGCATCCTGATTGGAACTGGACAAGGAGAAGGGTACAGCTATGGAAATCCAGACACAGTGGATCAGCAGATGGCTAAACACAGAAGAGTAGAACAATACTTTGGGAAAATATTGAAAGTTGAGGGAGGAAAGCAGAGAGAATACAAAGCAAGTTCTCCTCCTCTCAGCTCCAATTCAGCCTGAAAGTACTCAGCAAGCCTTCTGCTGGCACAGCAGCTCCTCAGGGAAGGTGGTGTCTGCTCTGCTGGGACAGCTGAAAGTGTCCTAGAAGAACTTCTGGAAACTACAACATCAAACAAATGCCTTCCAGAGAGATAAGGTGAGATAATGTAATCAGTTTTACCTGCCCTCACTCTGCAAGCACAGTGACTTTTTTTTGCCCCACACCATATGGGTTTCCAGCTGCTGCAGATCTCCCAGGTGAGATGCCTTGAATGCGAGCTGGTGGCTTGCATCCCAGAGGAAGGAAGCATTCCTTTCTCAACCCACACTCCCCAGAGCAGCACTGTGTGTCAGTCTAACACTGAGAGCACTAGAAACCGCTTTGTCAATTATCCTCACTGCCCTTGGCCAAGTCTGGGTGGACATCACCACAGCCTCAGCAACCTGCTTGATCCGAGCAACAGCTCTCAGGTGCCTGTCCCTCAAAAGAAATCAATAAAACCTCAGAGTCAGTAAGTGTGAACTGCTACAGGAGAGTCTGCCATATCATCCAGCAATTAGGAAGATTTCTGTTTAAAAATCCACATCTAGTGAGGGTTCTTGAAAAACAAAAATAGTTGTTTTGGAAGAGAAGGAGGGACAAGCTGTTTCAGTCATCATTTTATTACTGACTCACCAGGGAAATCAGCGAATCAACCAGTGGTTCATGCAATTCTGTTGCCAGCTTCTCAGAAAGGAAATGTCATGTATTGCAACTTGGTTTTCTATTGCAGCAATTAAAGTACATAGGAGGCCACAACAAAATCAATACAAAACTGGTAAATCCGTAATGAGTGACAGCAAAATACTGATCTCCTTGCCTAAAGAAAACCTCTCTCTGAATGCCACCACAGGGTGAGGCAGTAGAAGGCTTTTCTGGTCTATATGTGAAGGCTCTGCCATTTTTCATCTTTTATTTATGTATGGATCACCAAATGGCCTCATGCTTCTTGTTTATTGTGTCTGAGATTCCTCTGAGGAAATTATGTGCAAGACTTTTCAAGGCTTGAGACATCCCTGAGGAGAGCGCAATTTATGCTCCGTGCTGCTGGTGAAACCCTCATGGAGGCTCCCCAGGGAGCCAGTGTTCAGAGAGCTGTGGGGCTGCCCATAAAAGGCAGCCTATCATGCTCTTGCTCTGGGCTTTTGGACCCCACAATCCACCATCTCTGTCAGTATGACACCATCCTCCAACTCATCCATCTGGGATGATTGGCACGTGAGCTATGATGTGGTCCAGACATGGATATCAACTTCTGGGGGTCTGGGTTAATGAAAAGCTCAACATGAGCCTGCAGTGTGAGTGCAGCCCATACAGCAACTGTGTGCTGGGCTGCAGCAAGAGCAGTGTGGGCAGCAGGGCAAGGGAGGGGATTCTGCCCCTTTGCTCTGCTCTCCTCAGACCCCACCTGGAGTCCTGTGTGCAGTTCTGGAGCCCCCAGCACAGGAAGGACATGGAAGTGTTGGAGTGGGTCCAGAGGAGGCCACAAATATGTTCAGAGTGCTGCAGCAGCTCTGCTATGAGGACAGGCTGAGAGAGTTGGGGCTCTTCAGCCTGGAGAAGAGAAGGTTTCAAGGAGACCTTAGAGTAGCCTTCCAGTATCTAAAGGTGGCTACAGGAAGGCTGCAGAGGAATTATTTACAAGGTCTTGCAATGACAGGATGAGGGGCAATGAATTTAAACTCAAAGAGGAGAGATTGAAACTGGATGTTAGGAGGAAGTTCTTTACAGTGAGGGTGGTGAGGCACTGGAACAGGTTGCCCAGGGAGGTTGTGGCTGCTCCCTCCCTGCAGGTGTTCAAGGCCAGGTTGCATGAGGCCTTGAGTGACCTGTGCTAGTGGGAGGTGTCCCTGCCTATGGCAGTGGGTTGGAACTAGATGATCCTTGAGGTCCCTTCCAACCTTACCATTCTATGATTCTGACCTCATGACAAGAATAAGCAAGTTTTAAAACAAAAAGATGTTCTCAGCCAGTGAGAAATGCTTCTATGTAAGACTGTTTTTGGCTTGAAGTATGTTGAAGGTTTAGAAGGCCCTACCACTTCTCCATAGAGGCTGTCTCTGCGGTATCAAAGGCATTAGGGCAATGAAGCTGTTGAAGGAATTGGAGGACATGACTTATAAGGAGAGGATGGAGGCAGTGGGATTGTTTAACATGAAGAAAAGGATGAGAGGAGACCTTAATGCTCTCTACAGCTACCTGAAAGAAGGTTGGAGTCAGGGCAATGTTGGCCTCTTCTCCCAGATAACTAATGACAGGACAGGAGGAAATGGTCTCAAGCTGCACCAGGAGAAGTTGAGGCTGAATATTAGGAAGAATTTCTGTATTGAAAGAGTGGTCAGGTACTGAAACAGGGAGATGGTGGAGTCAGTATCTCTGAAGGAGTTCAGAAAATGTGTAGATGTGGTAATGTGAAACATGGATCAGTGGTCAAGGTGTTGGGTAGAAGGTGGTACTCAATGATCTTGGAGGTCTTTTCCAAGCTTAATCATTCTGTGATTCTGTCTTGTACTTTCCAAGCCACTCTTGCACGGCCTCTTTTTGCCCCCTGCACTTAGTTTCAGATCACTTTTCATCTGCTTTTCAAAACACTCAGGCTGAGTCCCTTCCATACCTCTGTTACCCAGAGGAATCCCCACAGCTGTGAGTGCACACACAGCTTCTCCCCTCCCTATTTCTAGGTCATTTTACTCAGGTAGAGGCCACCTATTCCCTACAGGATGCATCAGCACACAGATGCAGCACACCAGTACAGCATGATCTCAGTACCCAGATTACATCCAGTGCCCATAAACAGTCAGGGCAGACCAGCCCTACAACCTTCACAGATGTAACCTCATCTGTTGCCTTTTTTCTTCTTCTTTCCTTCCCCTTCTTTTTAATTTCCACCTTCTCTTACACCAAAATTGTGTTCAAATGCCTTTTTAAACAGAACCAGCAAGAGCTTTTGCTTGCAGGCTGGACCTTTGCTCATGCACTGCATGGAGCTATCCTTGTATCTGGCAGGATGTTTTTAGAATTCTAGAATCACACAATCATTCTGGTTGGAATAGCACTTTCAGATCACCCAGTCCAGCCATTCTCTATCAAGGCTGCTGCCAAATCATGTCCCTCTGCACCACATCTCTGCCTCTTTTAATCATGTCCAAGGATGGGGATTCAACCACTGCTCTGGGGACCTAGTTGTAGTCCTTGTGAACCTCTTCAGTGGTTTCTTCTAATATCCAACCTACATCTCCCCTGGTGCAACCTGAGGCTGTTTGCTGTCATCCTAGCACTTGTTACTAGGGAAAATAAGCCAACTCCCATCTGGCTCCAACCTCCTTTCAGAGAGTTGTAGACAGCCAGAACCCTTCTTTTCTCCAGTCTGAACAACCCCAATTCCCTCAGCTGCTCCTCACCAGACCCTTCACCAGCTTTGCTACACTTCTCTGGACACATTCCAGCACCTCAATATCCTTCTTACGTGTTCAAGAGGCATGTGGACTGGATGCTCAGGGACATGGTTTAGCGTCGAACCTTCTGTGCTGGGTCAAAGATTGGACTGGATGATCTTGAAGGTCTCTTCCAAACAGATATATTCTGTGATTCTGTGACCCCAAAACTGAACCCAGTACTCAAGATGTGGCCTCACTAGTGCTGAGTACAGGGGACAATCACTTCTCTGTTTCTGCTGGTCACACTATTTCTGATACAGGCCAGGATGCTGTTGGCCTTCTTGGCCACTTGAGCACACTGCTGTTTCTTTTTTCTTTATATATATATTTAATCATCCGAGTTGTTTTCTAGTGCTGGAATGGCTTGATCTGTTGTATTAAACACTTGTTGTGTCCATCACATGCTTACCCTATTTCAGCAGTGAGAAATCAATGGGAATTGATTTGAGAATGTCCAATCTTATCAAGCATCACATTGGGCACTGGGACAAGCACCGAGTTGATGGTGTAACACAGATTTAAGCAAGGCATGTAGCCTCAGGTATGACAACCTCGTTTACAAAGGATGTTTGGACTCCAAGGTGTTGAACACATTCATTCCTCTCCATGCCCTTGGCTTTCAGATGGTGCCATTCTCCATGCCAGCACTCTGACAGTTAAAAGCAGAATGGAAGCACACTCCACAGTCCTAGCAGAAGACTATGTAGGGAAGAGAGAAACTGTTGTGTTTAGAAACCTACCTGCTGCCAGCAAATGCTATTTCAGCAATTACCTATGTTTAGTAATTATGCTAATGTTGATTCTCAATAGGCTGTTATTTGCTCAGCATGTTCTTCGTACTCTATCTCTCTACCTGCCTAACCCTCTATTTTCACTCTAGCTATTACTGGTTGTTTGTCAAGTTAAGTGATGTTTGCAGCACCAAGTGTTGTCAAGGTACTGTTGCTTTAGCTGAAATCCTATTTTTTCAACACTGGTTGCTGTGATCTTCTGCTCATCGCTGCTACAGGGCTTTGAGGACTGATTTTCACTGCTTACAAGAGACCTTGGGTACTGCAGGTGGTGTTGGTACTTTAGGCTGAGGGATGAATGAGCATATCCTGGGATCTGTAACAATATGTTTGATGAATTGTGATGGGCATTGATTCTTAAGTGTTCGACTGACACCTGTGGAGATCCTGTGTGCTCCTGTATCATTCAGCTTCAGCCAGTGTGCTGGCAAATGGCAAGGGTGAATTAACCATGGGCAGACCCACAGGAGTCTGGAACTAAAAGAGAGGGATTTAAACTGAAAACAAGGAAGAAATTCTTTGCATTGAGAGTTGTGAAACACTGGCCTAGCTTTCCCAGAGAGGTGGTAGATGCCCTGTGCCTGGAACCATTCCAGGTCAGGTTGTTTGGGGTCCTAACAACCTGATTTAATTGAATATTACAGAATCACAAAATGCATTGGCTTGGAAGGGACCCTCAAAGGCCACTTTGTCTAACTCCCTGCTGTGAGAAGGGACACCTCCAACTAGATTAGGCTTCTCAAGGGACCACCAAGTTTGACCTTGAATATCTCCAGGGATAGGACCTCTACCACATCTCTTGACAGCCTGTTCCATTATTTTTCCACTCTCAAAGAACTTCCTCCTAATGTTCAACCTAAATCTGCCCTGCTCTAGTTTCAAGCCATTGCCCCTTAGCCTATGAACACAAGGCCTTCTAAATACTCTTTCCCCAGCCTTCCTGTAGGCCCCCTTCAGATATTGAAATGCAGCTATAAGGTCTCCCCAGAGCCTTCTCTCCAGGCTGAACAGCTCCAGTTCTTCCAGCCTGTCCTTATAGGAGAGGTACTTCAGCCCTCTGGTCATCTTGGCCCTCCTCTGGTCTTTTCCAATCAAAACAATTCTGACTCCATGATTCTATGGCATGGCTTTCGAGAGTTTGCCTTCACCCTGCAGCCTTATCATAACATGCAGCAGCCTCCAACACCAGGTGCTGCCTTGTGCACATTACTAAGCTAACACACTCTGCATTTGGCGTCAAGTATCAGTTGCACCCTCCCTGCACTTCATGGACTCAAACTTTCCTTCTTTATTGATTTTTGTTTTTCCTGTAATTTTCCACCGTGTTCCTGCAGTTCAGGGAACAGATCAGAAGCCCTCCCGTGGCTAATTTAGCTTCTATTAGCTTTTTATCAACCTATTTGTAAATTAATTGTCATGACTCACTTAGAAGGAAGAAATTGCATCTGATTCTCCACAGTCTGCACGGGGTAAAATCCAGCCTAGGAAGAGGAGCAGAGCTCCCAGGCAGTGCTGTGTGATGGCTGCAAAGTGCCAGCTTGTTTAAACATCCAGATAAGCAAGGTACAACCAGGGCTGGCTTGGCACATGTGTTCATTAACTGAGATGTGGGAGCTTTGAACTGAAGAAAGAAACAATTAAGCTCTAATTGTATCTTCTTTAAGGGGGCATTTTGAACAGCTAACCCTTTTGTAAGGTGTTTTTTTTCACACATATCACGTCTGCCTATGGATAAACAGCCCTTTATCTCACTTGACTTTTCTGGTTTTCCTTCCCTTGTGAAATGCTGGATCTGATTTAAGTTCTAATGCAACACCCAGCATACAGTGACTCAAAATTCAATAGATCCTCCTTGTTGCCTCTTTCCTTTTGGAAAGCCTTCATCAATGAAACCCTTGAAGCGGTTATAAATGACCAATATAGAGCAGTGCTCTTTAACTGTGCAATCAGAGATGATTTACTGAATGCATTTCAAGATGATTGCAGCATGTGTTAAGGGATTGTTCAGTTTAAAGAGGAGAGAGTTGCTAAGGTTTGTTTGCCTCCTCCCAAAGGACAATGCAAAGCAGCAGGAACACCAGGTCTATAAGCCATTATTATTAGGGAATATAGAGTATCCATTAAAAGGCAGAAAAGATACTATGTCAGGTATTTGGAAACTTTCCCCTCACTGTAGGACCAGCACAAAAGCACAGCCCACAGTGATAGATCACGTTGACCTATTTCCTAGACTGGGTACTGAATCCTATGTTCTATTTACACACTCATTATTTTCACCAAATGCATCTGCAGATGCAGTTATCTGCTTTGCACATTCAGTGGGAGCTCAGTTTAAGTGCTGAAATGCGCATCTGTCTTGTATTAAGCACAACTTCTTCCTACAACATATGTTATTTGTTTGTCTCAGGGCCAGCTGTCGCCCTGAGCACGTGTGCAATATATTCAGGATAACGAGAAGCAGCCACAAAATACACTGATCAGTGGTGGATCTTCACTGGCATCTGTTGGATTTACTCCATCTATTTTGGCACTTGGAGCAAACTGAAGAAATGTAAATTAACCTTTTACCCACCTTGTGAAAGCATCGGATTTGCTGATGATCCAGAATTGGGAGGAGTGGCTGACACATCAGAGTTGTGCTGCCGTTCAGTGAGACCTGGGCAAGCTGGAGAGCTGTGTGGAGAGAAACTTCATGTCAATGTAGAGTCCTGCACCTGAAGAGTAATAAAACCCAGCACCAGAACAGGTGAAAGGCTGATCTTCTGGAAAGCAGGTCTGAGCAGAAGGACCTGGTGGATGGCAAGTTCATCATGAGCCAACAATATGCCCCTTTGGCCAAGAAGGCAAATAGCCTCCAGCAGTGCAGTAGGAAAAGCATGAGCAGCAGGTCAAGGGACATTCTCCTCCCCCTCTACTTTGCCCTAGTGAGGCCATATCTGGAGTACTGGTTTCAATTCTGGGTTCCCCATTTCAAAAGAGACAGGAAACTACTGAAGAGAGCCCAGTGGAAGCTGTGAACATACTGAGGGGCCTGAAGCATGTCTGTGAGGACAAAAGACTGAGGCACCTGGGGCTGTTTAGCTTGGAGAGGGACAGCCTGAGAGACTCTTCATTGGTGCCCAGTGACAGGACAAGGGGCAATAGACACAAACTGGAGCCCAGGGGGTTTCAGCTGAACAGGAGATTTTTTAAATTTTTTTTTCTTTTTTTTTTTTTTTTTTTCTGTTACTGTGAGCATGCCAGAGCCCTGGAGCAAGCTGCCCAGAGAAGTTGTGGAGTCTCCTTTTCTGGAGAGATTCCAAACCCACCTGGGTGTTGTGGTCCTGGGCAAGTTTCTGTGGGTGACTCTGCTTTAGCAGAGGGGTTGGACTGGAGGATCTCCAGAAGTTCCCTCCAACTCCCATCATGCTGGGATTCTGCCATTCTGTGATCTTGGATGGAGCAGGAGGTGATCCATACCAGCTTTTGCAGCACTCAGACCAAGAGATTTCTGTATGCAGTTTTTCTCTGCTGATTCTTGAGTTCACGTATCTAAATCAGCCCTGGAACATTATATGATTGAACCTTCCTTTAGCTTAATCACTTTCAAATATTTATTTCTCTTTGTAACCTGGAAGCCTTTCTGTGCCTACTTATCAGCTGAGCTGAAGCCAAGATCAGGCTCTCAGCAGTAAATATCTCACAAATGAGCCTGTGTAAAAAAAGAAGGAAAAAAGAGAACTTCAGTGTGAGGATTAGAGATTATTATAACAGCATTGAATTCACAGGAGCTTGAAAACATGGGAGAGGTCTTATTCACAGAAGAAATATGATCATTTGTAGCCAGAAGGAATCAGCAAGGGTTTAGCCATACTGGAAATTACCTTTTGGTGCTCCTTTGCCAGCATTCCTAGAAGTCCAATCATAGTAATACAATGGGCTGTTGAAATCCTGTCTTGTAGCACCAAGCCTTTGGAATGGCTTAATCCATCCAGCACTTCTTAATGAACTCATTATGCTAAAGTATGCAGAGGGTTCTGCTCTTGTTTAAGGGGTAGCAAAGAACAAATACATATTTGAGAATAAGATTTCACACAAACACATGGTACTGGAGCTGTGGAAAAAAAAAAAAAACACAAACT
>VWZE01000551.1:103713-115938 GCA_013396675.1 Eubucco bourcierii
ATGGGCGCAGAAGAAAAAGGCGCGAATGGGCGCATAAGGAAAAGGAGACGAATGGGCATGTAAGGAAAAAGGCGCAAATGGGCGCAGAAGAAAAAGGTGCGAATGGGCGCAGAAGGAAAAAGAGACGAATGGGCATGTAAGGAAAAAGGCGCGAATGGGTGCATAAGGAAAAAGGCGCGAATGGGTGCATAAGGAAAAAGGCGCGAATGGGTGCATAAGGAAAAAGAGGCGAATGAGTGTGTAAGGAAAAAGGCATGAATGAGCGCTATGGAAAAGGTGTGAATGCGTGTCCATGCGAAAGATGCTAATGAACATGTATGGGAAAAGGTGTGAATAAAAGCATACACAAAAGTAGCTAATGAGCATGCACAGAAAAAAAAGGCATGAATGGGTGTGCACTGATAAGGCAAATAAGCACATACGGAAAAGGCACAAATGGACATGTATGGGAAAAGCAAAAAATGAGCACATACGAAAAATATATGAATGAATGTGTATGGGGAAAGCTATGAATGAGCATATGCAAAAGGTACGAATGAGTGCGTACGCAAAAGAGGAATGAATGAACATGTATGGGAAATGGCATGGATGAGTGTGTATGCAAAAGGTGCCAATGAACATGTATGGGGAAAGGCACGAATGAACATGTATGGAAGAAGTGAAAATGAGCGTGTACGGAAAAAGGCGCAAGATATGTAAAAAAGGGAATGTGTATGGGAAAGACTCCAATAAGTGTATACAATATGGATAATATTTTGCTCAGTCTTGTTCCAGTATTACTGTATTTGACATGTTACCTAGATATCTAGTTAAGAATAAAACAAGTTATCCCCATAATAGTTACAGCTCTTGATTACTTTATGATAAAATAAACTCTCCAGTGTGTCAAGCGACAACAATGACAGACAAGAACAGAAGTTACACTGTTTCTTGTTACATTCAATCCTTCATTCTAAATTGCCACTGATATGGGTGGTCCCTACTCAATCATCCTCATCCTCCAGCTATGTGAGCTGCATCAGCTTGTTGGATTCAATCTCCAATGGATCGACAAACTAATCTGACTCATATTGTGGCCACCCAATTGCTAGATCCTAATGCAAGGGAGGAGGCAGGAACATGTAGCCAAGTACATAGAGGAACAGTTGGGACCCCTCTCATGTCTCAGCTGTTAGACTCAATTACTATAAAAGTTCACTTGCAGACAACAAATCATCTAGAATGAAGAGTACCATAACTAGAAGCACTCTTTTTTTTGTTGTTGTTTTGTTGTTATACATCATACAGAAACCCATTTAACAAAATAACAAAAAGGAGGTAAATTATATGTTGTGGTTAATCTACCATTCTTGAAACCGTCCCATTTAGTCAATACACCACCACTGCCAGCCCACTATATAAATGTTTCTGTTACCTAAGATTTGCTTTGCCAGGGAGTGAGCTCTGAATGACAGATGCTTGAATTACAAAATTTAGCAGCCAAGAGACTGTTGCAGGAACATATCTAAATTAAACAGTACTTACAAAGGTCTCCCTGCAGCAACTATCCTTCGCTCCAGGAGATCCTCAGGAAGAGGTTTTGATACACAGGGAGATATCTGGGTTACAAACCAGTCTGAAAGTTCTAGGTGTGAGACAGAACCGAGTGCTCTGTTTGGCCTGAGCTGATCTGTAGGTTCTCATAGTACCCTCAACCATGGAGATCATGCACAACATATTAATCTCTCTGGGACTTTCAAATATTTTCCTGAGCTTGAGCCATCCAGGCGCTAAAATTGTTCAGAAAAGATTTCTTTTTTCACTGATACTCTTTTTTTTCTTTACTTTTTGCTCAAAAATATCATATTCTGAATGTCTATCAGCATGCCCTAAAGGAGATAAATTGCTCCAAGCTCCTAAT
The DNA here is from genome assembly GCA_013396675.1 of Eubucco bourcierii. Taxonomy (NCBI): domain Eukaryota; kingdom Metazoa; phylum Chordata; class Aves; order Piciformes; family Ramphastidae; genus Eubucco; species Eubucco bourcierii. Next base: position 105,614 of record VWZE01000551.1, read on the forward strand.
TTTTCTCACCAAAAGAATAACTTATTATGCTGTGTTTCTAAGAGCACCATTGTCTCCTGAGTCAAGTGGTGCCTGACGAAAATCACAGTTTTACTGCAGCCTCCACGCTGGAATTCAGCTTATGAAACCAGCACTAGCAGGCTAACGGACATGAAGGTGTGGCCCTGTACCAGGGCTGGTCCACACTGCTGTTTGATTATGAGGTGAGGGTCATTTCTTTTCAATGAAAATCTTTTTTTTTTCCCCTGCAAAAATTTCATTCTTTCATCAAAGCTCTTCACATACTAAAGTGAAAATGATTCTCCTGTTGAAAAAAAAAAAAAATTACCCATACAACCCATCTTAGTCTCTAATAGTTAGAACCTGCCTTACACCCTGTGGCACTCTCATATTTCCTCTCCTTCAGTTCGGCATATGAGCTCTTTTCTCAGAATCCCATAGTCCCAGCATGGTGGGGGGTGGAAGAGGCTTCTTGGGATCACCTAGCCCAACCTTCCCTGATAAAGCAGGTATGCTTAGAGAAGTCAGCACAGACTTCAAAGACCTTGGAAGTCTTCAGAGAAAGAGATTCCACAGCCTCTTTGGGCAGCAGATTTCACCTCAGGTCCTTTCCCTAAATGTGCTCTCTCAGCTCTTATTTATTTTCTCTTTCCCAGACAAAAGGATTTCTGTGACTCAAAAATGGTATATTTGTGGCTTCACACCTTGGCTCCTGGGAGGAATTCTTACAGTCTCCAGCCCACCAGCACTGTTACATTTCCAAAGCAGTACAAATCAGTAAAAATCTGTTCTGGTTTACAACTTCCAAACAAAGCCCAACAGAACAAAAATAAATATAGGATGCCTCCCCTCTCCTCCCTTTGAAAGAAATTAGGTAGAAAGAGTGAAAGGGGTAAAAGACCTGAAGAAAAGAGTCTTGCACCAATTTTGGATGTTAAAAAAAAAAATTTAACAATAAATAAAAGGTGTTTAAGGTAAAGGGGAGTTACAAAGGTATAAAGGAAGACAAAACAGATACAAATAAATATACAAAACCAGAGTGATGGCAGTGGATTGCCTGGATGGAGGTGATTGCAGGAGGTAACTGATCAGCCACATGGCTAGCTGGCCATGTGGTTAGGCAGGAGCAGCTGTAACAGCAAGGGAGTTCTTGCTCAGGCAAAGCAGGAGGCAGAGAGAAAGAACAGGAAGTTCATCTGCCTCTGATGGGGCTGCAAACAAGAAGTGGGAGTGGGCTAACCTTTTACCTGGGGGGGTCTTCCCACCAGGAGGGGCCAGGGGCACCTGGGGCTCAGGTTTCCAGACCACTCCCACCAGGAGGGCTTAACCTGGAACAAAATCCCACAGCTTTGGTCCACAACTTCAGCATCCTTTCTTTCAGAGGGTCCTTCTCACCCTCAAGAAACATCCAGGAGAGCTGCTGCAGGATGGAGAGCTGTCCTCAGCCAGCCTCTGCCTTGCCTTCACCCTCTGCTCTGCTTTCAAATATCTTGGGGGTTGTTTTCTCTTGTTTCCAAAAAAAAAAAAAAAAAAAAAAAAAAAAAAAAAGAAAGAAAAAAAGCTTCTTTGCCTGCTGCTGAACGGCAGCAGAACAGATGCTGTAGAATTATGTTTCAAATCTATCTTTACTTGCAGGCAAAACTCAATATTCAGGGGCATGGTTGGGTCAGAATTCTTCCTTTGTGGCCTTTGGGTATTCATTAAATACACACAGCTCTGGTGTTTATCCCATTTCAGTGATGTTAGATTACTTTCAATAATAGCTACAATTTAGCAAGTGAACACACACCAAAGCTTACAGCTAAACAAATTCAAGAGGTAAAAAAAAAAAGGAGACTTTCTGCTGCCTGGTAGGTGGGAGTTTCGGCATGTGGGTCCTCACTCTGGAAAGTATTCAGCCTGTGGAAGTTCACAACCCAATGGATTTTTTCTTTTCTTTTCTTTTCTTTTTTTAAAACTGGAAACATGTTTGTTTGTTGAAGTCTGTTAACTTCCACATGTTAAACTCATGGTTAGGGTTTGCCTGGGATAAGGCTGCTCAGGATGTTCAAAGAAAGAGAGGATGATAAGGCTGGGAAAGAATCTCTGGGGATCATCTATTCTAACCTCCCTGCTACAGCAGGCTTGCCTACAGCAGGTTACTCAGGATCACAATGTCTAGGTGGGTTTGGAAATCTCTCCACAACCTCTCTGGGCAGCCTGCTCCAGCCACCCTCTCAGCAAAGATTTTCTTCTTGTTCAGGAGTAACTTGAGCATTCCAGTTTGTGCCCACTGCCCCTTGTCCTGTTACTGGGTACCACTAAAAAGAGTCTGTCTCCATCCTCTTGCCCCCCAACCTTTAGCTATTGTTGAGCACTGAGAAGATCCCCTCTCAGGCTGTTCTTCTCCAGGTTAAATCACCCCAGGTCTCTTAGCCTTTTCTCCTTACAGAGATGCTCCAGAGCCCTCAGCACCTTTGTATCCCTTGACAGAGCCTCTCCAGTAACTCCATGTTTTGTAACTAAAAATCCTTCTGAAGTGAACACATGTTTCTAGCTTTAGAAAACAGCTACAGAAAAGAAAAGGTGAGATTATTAACACATTCAAAACATTCAATCCTCTTCTTCCAGTCAAATCAATAGTGTTTTGAAGCAGCAAACTCTGATGTAAAATCTCCTTGCACTGAATCTCTGAATTTCCCACACTGTAGTGGGTGCCTAGACACCCCTACGATTAATACTTTTATGACCACACAGCCAGATGGATGCCTGACAGAAGACAGAAATATAATACCCATGTAAATAAAACTGGCCCTGCCAAGGCAATGAGATCTCTTGGCCTGCAAGAAAACAACAAAGCTGGGGGTGATGGAGGGGGAGTAATTGTCATCTGAATGTTCCCAGAGATGAAACTCACTGAGAATACTGAGCAGTCAGAAAGTTGTGGGAGGTTTTGTTATGTATCCAAAATACTCTTTGGTTTTAATTGAAAAAAATGATTATTTTTTTTTTATATGTGGTTGCTGAAGAGCACCTCTGAAATAAATTACCTCTGCTTACATGGGCAGAGGTAATGAAGCACCAAATAACCTGCTCTTTAATGTAACTTCGATCAAATTTGCCTGTTTACTGGCAGCTGGCCAGGAATTAGGTTGCCCAGGGAGGTGGTGGAGTCACCATCCCTGGAGGAATTCAGAAAACATCTAGACATGGTGCTTCAGGACATGGTATAGTGGGCATGGTTGTGCTGGATTGGACTTGATGATGTTAGAGGTCTTTTCCCACCCTAATGATTCTATGCCTCCATGATTCTATGATATTTATCTTTTAATACTTTGGGTTTGCTCCAGTCCCTGGCCTGGACTTAGTGCTCTTTAGCTCAGTGGTACCTATGGGCATGCACTAACCTTCCAGAATGAAATTAGGCTGGTGGGTTTGATTTTGGTTTTGGTTTTGGTTTGGTTTGGTTTTGGTTTTTTTCAGCAATTCAACAAAGCTGAGTTCTTTTCACTGGACTGAGAATAGTCTGAGTAAGGATCTGCATGTCTCTTACTAGAAGATGCTGAGACACCTGAGGCCGAGCCTGGAGAGAGGGAATCTTATCACTGCATATCAATATCTAAGCAGGTCATGAGGATGGGACTGAGCTCTTTAGTGGTGGCCATAGATAGGACAAGAGGTGATGGGCACAAACTAGAACAGAGGAAGTTTTACTTGGACTTAAGGAGAAACTTCTTCATTTTGAGGTTGCCAGAGCACTGGACCAGGCTGCCCAGAGATGTTGTGGAGTCTCCTTCAATAGAGACCTTCATAGCCCAACCTTTGTTTCTAAGGCAAGTCAGACTAATTCAGGAATACCTCATTTTAACAGACACAATTTTGTTGCTGATCTGGGGGAGGTTCTGTTTTCGTGGAAAATTGGTGCTGGCCAAAGCACTGAGATTCTGCAAAAGGAAGGTAGCACAAAAATATCTTTCATGAATGGTAAAAGTTCTTTCTGGTGCTCCTGCTGCTGGACACAACGTTTTCAGAAGAATTGCTAAGGATCTGGCAATTGCATTTTGATTCAAAGCCTTTCATTTATCTGCTTTTGTCTCCACCTGCCAGCATGGTGACACCAGCTCAGCTCTGGGAGCCTCTGACACTTCTCATTGACTAAGTGTCACCAGTGCTGCAGTCACTCCAGAGGCACTGCTGACAGGCATCCTTTACCCACAGACAGACTGCAGATATAACACCAGCACAAACCTCTTTTGCAACCCTGAAACAGTTTCTCTGGTGATTTGGACACACAGTGCTCACACCAGGAGGTTTCTCAATCAGCAAGACACCACCTACAGCACAAAGAGAATGGGATTTCAGCAGGTAGGCACTGGCATCCTGCTCTGCTCTATCCATGGCTAAATTACTCTAGCTACTGGCCTGCTCACCTCACTGCTATAACCTCACATACACTAACACCAACACCTCCACCATTCGCCTTCCTATCCTCCTGCACATTCTGGGGGAACCCAACCAGTCATTGCTTAGCTGTTCCTCACAGAGTCATAGAATTGTCAGGGCTGGAAGGGACCTCAAAGATAACCTAGCTCCACCACCCCACCATAGGCAGGGACACCTCACACTAGATCAGGTTACTCAAAGTCCCATCCAGCCTGGCCTTATAAGCTTCCAGGGATGAGGTTTCCACCACCTCCCTGGGCAACCTGTTCCAATGTCTCACCAACCTCATGGTGAAGAACTTCTTCCTAACAACCAATCTGAATCTACGCACTTCTAGTTTTGCTCCATTCCTCCCAGTCCCATCACTACCTGACATCCTAAAAAGCCTCTCCCCAGCTTTCTTGTAGCTCTCATAAGATACTGGAAGGCCACAATAAGGTCACCTCGGAGCCTTCTCCTCCCCAGACTGAATAGTCTCAACTCTATCAGTTTGTCTCCATAGCAGAAGTGCTCCAGCCCTGTGATTATCCTCATGGCCCTTCTTTGGACACATTCCAGCACATCCATATTATGGCAATGGTTACATCTAAAGCTGTTGAGATGAGCACAAGGCTTGCAATGACAGGGCAAGGGGCAATGGGTTTGAACTGGCAGAGGGAAGATTTAGACTGGATGTTAGGAGGAAGTTCTTTGCAGTGAGGGTGGTGAGGCACTGGCACAGGTTGCCCAGGGAGGTTGTGGCTGCTCCCTCCCTGGAGGTGTTCAAGGCCAGGTTGGAGGAAGCCTTGAATGAGCTGTACTAGTGGGAGGTGTCCCTGCCTATGGCAGGGGGTTGGAACTAGATGATCTTTGATGCCCCTTCCAACCTTACCATTCTATGATTCTAATTGCAGTCTGTAAGTGGGTGGGGCAGTTTCCCCTTTGACTGAAAAAGGAGACTAAACAGCTAGTGCAGGTACAGCTGTCTAAAGTAAAGTGAGCTACCTCCTATCCCAACTGACTGTCCACATGTAGTGCTGTGTGGGGACACCCAACCTGTGCTCCAGCTGCCAACAGTCAGGCATGTTAGCACTCTGTCCAAACTACACTTTCCATAGATCAGGTTAACTTTGAAGAGCAGCTTTTGTGAAGGGCAGCTAAAGCAACTGGGACTGTTCAGCCTGGAGAAAAAGGAGGATGAGGGGAGATCTTCTGGCTCTTTACAACTTCATGAAAGGAGGCTGGGACCGGGTGGAGGTGGTCTCCTAAGTCACTACCAATAGAACAAGAAGAAATGGTCTCAAGTTGCACCAAGGGAGATTTATGTTGGGTATCAGAAGAAACTTTTTCCATGAAAGGTTTCTCAGGCACTGAAATAGGCCCCAAATCCTCATCCCTGGAGGTGTTTAAAAGATGCAGAGCTGCGGTGCTGAGGGATGTGGTCTAACAGCAGACTTAATAGAGTTTGGAGTCAATGACCTTAAAGGTCTTTCCTACCAAAGCAAATCTATGATTCTCTGACAACTTGGCTGTTCATGTAAACAGGGTTACACAGACCCAAGGATACAAGTAAGGGTGCAACTTTTAAACCAGGGCAGGGTAGATTTAGATTGGAAAGACACTGGAACAGGTTGCCAAGTGAAGTAGTGGACACCTCATCCCTAGAAGTGTTTTAAGACCAGGCTGATGAAGCTTTGAGCAACCTTGTCTAGTGGGAGCTGTTCCTACCCATGACAGGGGGTTTGAAGCTAGATCATCTTTAAGACCACTCCCAACTCAAGCCATTCTATGAACTCAAAGCAGTCAAATCAGGCATGCTGAAAGTAAGATTTAATCCAAATCACACCATGATGCAAAGACACTGCATGAACCCATCAAGAGCTCCTGCCTCCCACTAACCTTTTTTTAACCACTTCTGCACTTTTTTAGTGCAATTGCATCAGTGTAATAGCCTTCTGTCAGGCTTCTGCCATTCATCCATTACACATGAACAGTCTATTCTGATTTGAGGTACCATTTAATCTTCTCTGACACCCATAATTTTCATGTTACCCCTTTACTGAGGCAATTAAACCTTCCTCCAATCTGTTCTTTTAAATTTCCATTTTTAGTACTACTTTTTTCTTTTTTTTCTCAGCAGCCCTGGTCCCTTCACAGTTGCAGAGTTTAATTCATGTTTATGCTCAGTTCATGTGGCACTCTCAGCACATGGTTTATTTCTGTCAACTACAATTCCCTGCAGGATTTAGATTGCAGCCCAGGCTTACTTTTGCACATCTACCATGAGAGACATGAGAACACATGACCAAAAAATGGGACATTTCCTTCTGACTTTGACAGTTTGCTCATGGTTTACAAAGCCCCCACCTATGGTGATTGTAGCTATGCTCATTAAAGGGTTTACAAAGCCCCAATCTATGGTGACTGTAGCTATTCTCATTAAAGGCTTGCAAAGGCCCAATCCAGCGAGTGTGAAAAACACAGGCAGGGGAGAAAAATCCTAATGGAAAACTCAACAGAGCATGCAGGACTTCTGCTTACTGTTCCTAAAGAGTTGTCCACCTTTGTGGTTTTCAGACCCATTTGTAGTCCATAGCAGGACAGGCCAGTGAATGTTTTTTTCTTGCATGATTTAAATAACAAAAAAGCTATGATCAAAGTTCATTTATCTTTCCTGAACAGGTTAAATGCAACAGTTTGGGCCTCAGCAGCAGAATCACAGAATTCCAGCACGGTGGCAGTTGGAAGACACCTCAGGAGATCATTCAGTCCAACCCCTCTGCTAAAGCAGGGTCACTCACAGCAGTCATGGGCAGCTTGCTCCAGGGCTCCGGTACCCTCACAGTAAAGAAGTCTTTCCTCACGTTTGGGTGGAACTTCCTTTGTTCCATTTTGTGCCCATTGCCCCTTGTCCTATCACTGGGCACCACTGAAAAGAATCTGGCCTCATCCTCTTGCCCCTTGCCCATTAGATGTTGATGAGAATTGAGAAGATCCCCACGCAGCAGCCCTGAGAACGCTGAACCTGGGCACAGGTCTGCCAAAAATGCTGAACTGTTCAGCAAAGCTCCATAAAATCCCTTTTATTCCCCTACCTGCCCCTACTGGTTTTGCTAAACCTCAGCTTTAGAAACCCTTGGCACAGTGCCTATGCCACCCATCCTTGCCCCACCAGCTGGGCAGCAGGAGCAGTGCTGTCTGCAGGTCTCCAGCCTCACCATCCATCAGGTCGTTATTACCATGTAAACACCACATTTGTTTCTCACAATCAAGGTGTGATGGATTAGTCTTCCCTCCAAGGGAAGAGTCAGACTCTGTGAGGATTAGATCAGAGCAGTAGTCCCATGAGTGCTCCTGGTCATGGTCAAGTCGTAATCCAGTAGTTATTTTTCCATCTGTAAGACAGTGAACAAATCCCTCAGGGAATCATTCTGAAGGCGCTTTCTCATCTGGGTGTGAGAAACATTACTTTAGAAACAAAACAAACCAAACCAAAAAAAGCAGTATTTGATATTTACACAGTGCTGTCACTGCTGGATCCCAAAACTGTGGGGAATAATTCCTACACAGCCACAGTAAGCTTCAAGAGTGGGACCAGCCACACTGAAGCACTTTGCTCTTCAGCCCCTCTAAGCTCCTGAAACAATCCACAGGGTCCTAGGAACAAAGGAAAAAATTGCAGACCTGGTTTTTGCCATGTGTTAGAGGAGATCTCCCCAGGTACCAGCCAGCAACACAGTTGTTTGCAGGAGGAAAATCCTTCTCATCTATATGCAGTGTCTTGTGCTTAGAGAGGACAAAGAATCACAGGGGTTGGAAGGGAAATCTGGACCTCAGCAAGTCCAATCCCCCTGCAAGAGCAGGATCGTTTAGAGTAGGTCACACAGGAACACATCCAGGTGGGTTTTGAAAGTCTCCAGAGAAGGAGACTCCACAGCCTCTCTGAGCAGCTTGCTCCAGGGCTCCTGCACCCTCCCAGGAATGAAGCTTTTCCTGAGGTTGAGGTGGAACTTTTCTGTGTTCCAGCTTGCATCTGTTGCCCCCAGTCCTATCTCATCACTGGGCACCATTGAAAAGAGACTGGCTCCTTCTTGACACCCACCCTGCAGACATTTGTAACCACGAATAGTTGCTTAAAGTTTCTCTCCTTGTGTGTCTACCTCCAGAGTCAGGTAAAGCAGGGAGTGGAGGGTACTCTGTGCTCCACTCCACAGCTGACCTCAGCACCATGGGTGGGTAGGTTGTGTCCCAGCACAGGCATCTTTTCATGTCCCAGGGCAGAGCTCACACACACCACTCATTTGCTGTGTAATTGATCTTCTACAGAGAGGCAAATGTAACTGCTGGGTGGGGTTGGGGACTTTATCAGCATTCTGGGGTGAGTAAAACCTTGAAGAGCCTCCCCTAAAAGCCAAAAGTCTCTCCCAGGTCAGTCACTAGTCCAAGCAAGCTCTTATTTTCATCTCAGAGGAAATGTGAAATCTTGCTTACAAAATGGACTCAGCTGAAACCAAATTGTGCTACTCGCAGCAAATTTCAGATATCCTCTGCTTTGATTTTATTTATAGGGCTCTCCTGGCTTCTTCACTCAGGTGTCTCTCATTCTCTCTGCTCTCTTGGATAGCAGCTTAGCAGGCTTGACATCCAAACTGACTGTGACCACTGACTCCTTATCTTCCCTCTCTAGATTTTGTTTACCCTTGACCCACCCTAATAACTCTGGGTGCCTTGCCAAGATACTGAAAGAGCTACCAGTCATGGGTACTTCACTAAGAGCACAAGATTCACAAACTAAATGGGAGACAAATTTAAAAGAAAGTAAACAGAGAAAGACAGAATAGATTTAATTCTTTTATAACTCAATTGTCTCAGTCCTTCAAAGCCATTACCTTCATGCCATGAATCTTTGTTATAAAGAAATGATGCTGAGGGCCATTTCATTGTGCTGGTTTTGGATGCTAGTCACATTCATCTCCAGCAAGGAGCTCCTGAGAAGCTAGGAGGACCACAGAGACCAGCCTGGTGCCCTCAGCCAAGCATGGAGACACTAGGGGGATTTTGCAGATTATATCAAAGATTAAATTACTCCAATAGTACCCAAGATGCTGGCTGCTGGGCTTAGGGAACAGTGTGCAAGGGGACAAAGGCACAGCATCTGCTGAGTGGCTTGCAACCAGCCCCCACACTGGTCACAGCCTGTGCTGGCAGCTCAAATCCTGCCCAGCCTGGCAGAAGAAGTGGGCTGAATGTGGAAGCCAACAGGCAGCACAAATTGATTTGGCCTCCCCATCAGAGACAGTCTACCATGGAGGGGCTCAATGGGTCTCCAGGGGAGCTTGGAAAAAGCTGCTTTGACAGGCTATGGGCACTGCCCAGAGGTAGAGCCAGCCCATGCTTGGCCAAGAGGAGGCATTACCAGGGGCAGCCGAAGAGGCCTGGACTTGCCTGCAGCATCTGTGCCAGAGCCCACAAAAGCCTGACCAGCTCCTGCTGTTCCCTGGCATATTCAGGATGGGGCTTATGAGGAAGCATCCACTCTGGGGTGCAGAACATCTCCCCAGCAGCTTCACTCCCTGCCACAGCCCTCCTGGTTACAAGATAGAGTTCAGAGAGTGGTGATCAGCAGTGCCAGGTCCATCTGAAGAGCCATAACTAAGTGGAGTCCCTCAGGGATCGGTGCTGGGTCTGATGCTGTTCAACATCTTAATTAATGACATTGATGAGGGGACAAAGTGTCTGCTCAGCAAGTTTGCTGGTGACACCAAACTGGAAGGCTTGGCTGATAGAGCTGCAGGCTGTGTGGCCATCCAGTGAGACTTGGACAGTCTGAGAGCTGGGCACAGAGGAACCAAATGAGGTTCAACAAGGACAAGGGCAGAGTCTTGCATCTGGGGAGGAATAATAAACTGCACCAGGACAGGCTG